>LPNX011027013.1:3131-106066 GCA_001517045.1 Pseudotsuga menziesii | reverse complement strand
TATATAATTGGGTTAAGGTTCCATATTTCAAGACCCTTACGTTGCCTGCAGGGAATATTTGTACTAACCACCAATATGCATGAAGGAAAGGTTGTTAAGAGCTTTTAGGGTCCTTGAAGTTTTGGAAATTATACGCTGTGATCCCACTCATTTCTCCTTTTCTATGTTTTTAAGTTCAACCTGTTGGTTATCAAAGGCATCACAATGCACATTTAGAAGTAGGAAGGTTGTTCTAAAACATCTTTTGACACTTTAGAAACGACCAAATGTGATATGAAATTGATCAATTTTTTTTTTAAACTTTAAATAACCGTCGCTATAGCGACGATTTTTTTTAAAAACATTTTGTGCCCCGTCGCTATAGCGATGAACCACCCTTTACATAAATTTGCTTCACCGTCGCTATAGCCATGTTGTTCCGTCGCTAGTTCGACGCACCTTTACGATGACGTATCGTCGAAACGTTTTTTCTTTTCATCACTCTAGCGACGGAGTTTCGTTGGAACTGTTTGGTATTTCGGTTCATTTTTTTGGTAGTATCGTACAAAATGTGATGGTACGTCGCTAAAGTTTCGTCGGAAGGGCAACGAAAAACAACTATTGATTCATCGTAAGAGCAATGACCATTCGTTACTATAACATACAAGTTTTCATCAAAGAAGCAACATGAGTTGTTCATCGTAATATCGACAAAGTTAGAAAACTGTTGCTTTAGCGACGAAAGTTTCCCCATGAACTGACAGGGACATTTTCATTACTAAAGCAACGCACAAGCATTGCTTTAGCAATGAAAGTCCGTGGGAAAAATTTCGACATGTACTAGTGAAATCACACAGGAAACAGATGAGTATTGCTGTGGAATTTACAGTATCATTCAAACTAATAATCTGGTGTTACAATAGTTTACAAATAGGAAGAATTTGAATGCATTAGAGAGCAATTCGAATCTACCATGTGGATTTGACTATATCCAACTAAATCTCTAACTCATGGTGTCTCAATCAATATTGGAGTCCAAAATAAATTCCTTGATGTCCAACCAACTCAATAAATCAGTGATGGCTAGTTAACTCAATGCAAATCAATGTTATCGGAACCGGACCGGTCATCGAACCGGCGAAGCCCAAAATATGAACCGGACCGGAACCGGCAAAAAACCGGCTGACTAAAAAATACATAAAATATTCATATTTTGTAAAAAACATATATATATTCATGTGCATACATATGAATCCAGATCATTAATACAAAAATATGCAAAGTTTCTCATATTTATAGCAAATATGGGTGCAACTGCAAATATCCAAAATAGCACCTAGTGCAATACATCTCTGAGGTTTTGAACCAAAGTACATTAACAAAGAGGCTCCAAAGTACATCAACAAAGTTTTATTTTCTGGTTTAAAAAAAAAAATTGAGTTTCCTGAGTCCCTAGTTCAGACCGGTCGGTTCAGTCGGTTTTGATCGATTCGGCCGGTTTTGGCCGGTTCCGACCGGTTTCGGCCGATTCCATACCCGGTCTGGAAAAAAATCCGGTTTTTTCAAAAAAATTTGCTGACCAGACTGGCCAACCCTGTAAACCGGTCAGACCGGCCGGTTTTGCCGGTTCCGATAACACTGATGCAAATGAGTGTGGTAGGTGGGAAAAGGTGCCTACTCCACATGTAGCCATGCATTATTCATGCAAGACATGCGTTAGCTAACTGATATTGAACTAACTGAAAGTAACTGGGGGCTAAATGAGACTAACTAGTACTAACTCCAACTAACTGAAGTAGGTTGGTGTTGGGACTCTCAGTGGCTCCTAAAATGTATGGATTGGTCTAGGAGGCGCCCAAACTGATGCATGCACATGTAGGTAAGTGGAAGTTAACCTCTAACAGTGTTCTCCACACTCCAGTGACTGGTACATGTGGCTCCATTAGGCCAAGTGGACCCAAATAATTAATCAAGGTTCCTAAGTTAGGATAATTAATCTAATGGACAATATGATCAAGGGAGGATTAATAATCCTAACACTAGTAACACAGACTACATTGAGAATCGAACCCTCGTGGATGTCTTAGCATTATGTTGGCCTTAATTTGGGACCACGTCATGAGATTTAGATTATTTTGGCAAGATGTTGTCTCTCCTTGTTTGTTTCCATGTGATCCTTATTGTGATACATTGAAGGTAAATTCCTCTCTGATTTTGCTCATGCTAGTTAAGGAGGGTTTAGCTATTGGAGTAAGGTCATATGGGATAAGTATATCCAACCATTTCCTACAATAGTCATATTAGCATTGAATAAAATCCTCAACAATGGATATGTCGATTTGAATTTACCTAGCAATATCCTCAACAAAGGGAGTGCCGAAGAAAATAGGACTTGTTTCTAGAATGAGGAATTTTATTTTCTTCCAACAACTTAAGGATATTTGACTTTTACGTGCCATCGGGTATCTTAAATCCAAGGAAAATTGAAGAAAATAGGAGCAGTTTCTAGAATGGGGAACTTGTTTTTCTTACAAAAAATTAGGGAGATTTGACTTTTATGCGCCATTAGATATCTTAAATACAAGGAAAACTGAAGTGTTTGAAGTTCTTTACTCGAATTTTTCTCATTGTCCATGTTACTAGCTTTTAAACTGAAGTAATCTATGAGATGATGTTTTCCTTTTTCCCTATTGTGAGTTGTCGAACTCAGGATTCAAACATGATTTTGTGCTTATCGGGTACCCAACATATCAGTGTACCTTTGATTCTTTGTTTCAGGTACCCATGATCTCAACGTACCTTTGAGGAACTTCAGGAAATAACAATTTCTTTTTGTAGTAAATGGGTGTTCCATGTGACACATATTCCCTTTTGTTGCCTATTTTTGAATACTGTGCTATATTTAACATTGTTCTTTGTTAGAGACACAACATTTTGAACCCTTTGATCAATAATACGTCCATCTCTTTAAATTGCAGGTGTATTTTACCGAGGTTTAATGTTGCTTCCAGAATCTAGTATGAATTGCATGGTGTCACCCATCCTTTAGCTTTGAGGTCTTTTACTTCCTCGGGATTCATTTTTGGGATGGGATCAAGTTCCATTTTAATTTTATGTATATCATATTGCTTCCTTCTTTGTTTTCTCCTCAAATTTTTTCATATTGATCATCCTTGTCATCAAGTTGTGGTCTATTAGAAGCATACACAGTAGAGAAGATGCGGGACTCGTCATTCTAGGACTATTTTTGGAATGGGATTGAGTTCCATTTTAATTTTATGTATATCATATTGCTTCCTTCTTTGTTTTCTCCTCAAAACATTTTTCATATTGATCATCCTTGTCATCAAGTTGTGGTCTACTAGAAGCATACACAGTAGAGAAGATGTGGGACTCGTCATTCTAGGACTTACAAACATCCACTGTTGTTCGGATCTTATTTTTGCATGTTAAAAAATAGTCATAGTGACCATGATCATTATAGTTATTGAAGACTAGATGGGTGAATTTAGCAAAAGAATAATAGTGACTTGAATTCGAGACACTCCTAGACATTGACTTTGCTGATTATATTTTTATTTCTCTTTAAGTACATTTGTTTAGTCTTTGGTTTCCCAGCGACAGTGTGTGTAATATCACTGCTGCTAAGGAATTAAGCTTATCTAATTCATCTGGTATATCTGATTTTCTACATCATTTTAGACCATTAAATGAATAACATCATAGGAAGAATCAACTTGTTCCCTATGCTCAAGGATGAGAAAACCAAGCTTAAATAAGCCATGGACTTCTCTTTTTAACAACTTTTCATACTTGTAATATTTTTGGAAACTTTGTTGGAAGATAGTTTTATTGATATATAGAAAGTTGTCAATAGATATTCACTAGCATTGCAATATTTTCGAAGGTTTGTAGTTCTATGATATGGCACAATTCACTTGAATGTAGATCTTCTTGAGCAGTTGTACCTCAATAATCTATTTTATCAATGATAGTAAAATTTTATACTCTACTTTAATTTAAGATTTCCACATTACCCATGGATTTAGGTTTTCTCTGCTTGATAACACTCTATACATCAAACAAAATGAACGAGTGGTGCAATGCCAAAGATTTATCGCTCCTAGACATAATAACTATCTAAGAAACAAATTTTAAGAGGCATGTATACCGTAAGGGCTCTATAATTTCATTTGTGTAGCATTGCATGATATAATTGATTGATGCATTAGATGGGTCACCAATAGCATCACAGTCGATATCAAGCCCACCTCAATCATCAATGTAATGCATATTTTCTCCCATCAGAACTAATTCACAGTAACTTTGGCTTCTAATTCTTTTCAATATTTCATGGGCATATACGTGGGGAATATGGAAGAGACTTTTCAATATTTCATGGCCATATACGTGGGGAATATGGAAGAGACTTTGTGGGCCCTATTTGTGCACTCCTTTATATCACGAACTTGACCTTTGCTTCATATGAATAAGCATCTCCCTTGTTGTTATATTACCCAAACCTTCATTTCAATACTCTCTTTAAAGAATCCATCTCTAGATATATTTTTACCTATGTAGCACAAAAACTTAAGACTATGTTGAAATGCAGTAATTGTCAATGGAATTTTATTGGTAATTGAAACTTTTTCTTCAATGTTTTATTTGTCATATTTATAGTTAAATATGGTATTCTTAATATATTTCTAATTATTAATTTCAACCTTCTAACCTTTCTATTTGTCATATTTATAGTTAAATATGGTATTCTTAATATATTTCTAATTATTAATTTCAACCTTCTAACCTTTCTATTTGTTCTTTTGCATATTAGCAGTGTTGCAATTTTATGGTTGATTTCAACATGCTATTTTTATTATTATCCTAGCATACTAGAAATGAGATCAAAGAAACAACATTTCAATAGTGTGGCATTGATTACCAAGTGGATCAGAAACATTCATTTATTGTACAGGGACATCCATGTTGGCGTTTTGTAGCCTAGTGAAGTATTCCTGCATGACAACCTTTTTGGAAGAATGAAGATGTTCTAGAAGCCAATACATGACCATTGAGTGTGGAAGAAAACCTTTAAGAAATGTAACAAGTGGGCTCATAATGCATAATGAGTGGGTCGGCCCAAACCCAAAAGTGAAATTATGTGAACATGTATGTAGACCCAATAAAAATTAAAAAAAGGCCCCGAATTAATATAAATAAGAGGTCATGTTGCTCAGTGTTGTATTATCTCAGTCATCACTTGAGATCTCTCATCTTTGGTGCAAGGAAGAGAAAGAAGAGGTGTTACGGTTTATGCTCTTATTTTGGTGATATTATGTATTTGGGATCTTCCTCTCTTGGTGCTAGCTCATGGATATGTCATGAGATTAGTACTTTTTTTTCATGCATATGTATTACGGTTTCTTTATGCTATTGAAACCCTTGTGGATTAGGTTTTTTTCATGGTTTGATTGTACTTCGTTTTATGAACATAATTCTTCTAATAAAGTTTGTTTGGGTTTTTACCCAAGTTTGAGCTTTCTCGGGATAAATTTCTTGTTTCTATTGTGTATGGCTATATTTATATGATTCCTTTATTTTGTAGCAATTATGGTTCAATTTTCATTGTGTAAAGTTATTTAATGATATACAATGATTAATATATCATAACTAATAATTACCATCTCTGAAAATAGATAAATAATCATTGAATATGGCTGATATGCATTGAATATGCATGCTTTTTATGTAATTATGTAAATTCAGTCATAAGAAATACCAAGATACCAGAAATACCATAATACATATTGCGAAATACCATACTTCGTTGACTCAGAAGCACTCAATTTTTGAATGATCACTTGCAAGCAACCACATAGAAGTGCTTGCAAATCACTCTTTCTTTCTGTCTTATGATGATATTTTTTACATTTCCAAAGTTTCATTGAACTTGAGTATGATGATAGCAACAAGATGCATAATAATAGGAGTTGAATTTAGCTGAACATTGGACAATCTCATTCAATGTGCCATATGCTGCAGTCCATATACTAGATTCACTTGCATTCTCCCTATGTGATGCATCAAGAAGAGCCTCAATAGTGTTCTTGAAAAATGGAGAGAGTGGAAAGGAGCTTTCCAATACATATTCATACCTTTGGGAAAGGAAATATAAAGAACCATAGACCTGTGATCATAAGCTGCTTCAAAAATTATATTCTAAGTATTAGTAAGAGCATCTTCCAATTCATACAAATTCGTTATTATGTTGTAAGTATCATCTGCTCAAGGTGAATTTATGGTGTAACTAGAAACCTTAAGCCTTTCCCTTCACAATTTAAAGCACTTAAACTCGTCATTAGACTCAATTGACCTTTTCTACCAGAGCATACAAAAATGTGTGATTTCCTATCTATAATCTCAAACCAAAGCTCTTGTAATCGAATGTAAACCCTTAACAACGAAATAATTTGAAGATGTGCTAGATGAATAACTTGAGCAGTCTAAGAGAAGTGTTTGATACTAACATTGCTCTTCGTGTTTCAACAATGTCTCTAACAACATTAGCACAAGATCAGAAAGTGATTGAGTAGTAACATGACTAAGGATGTGAGCAAATTTAGAATGGTTGAATTTCATGAACTTGGATCACAACCAATTGAAACAAAGTAAACCATATTGAAGCCACATTTACGAGGGAAACAAGTGATCCTAGATGAGTTGGGAAAGTAGGAGACCCAATTCATAATATATAGACAATCAACCACTCCTAGATCCCAAAGATGTCTCCATATAGAAGGAAGGACGTAGTGACCTAGATGTACATAGCTTATTTTTATTGACTCCCCATACACAAACATGGAGGTTATTCCCAATGAATCTAAACCTTAAACATAGGATTGCATTTTCATGTTTTGTTTGTATGCATGGTTTTGGCATGTGTTGGGAGGTATAAGGAATTTTGCATGGGTAGTGGAAATTCCATTTAGAGGTAAAGGCATGGGCTCTTTTGTCTATTGACACAAAATCCAATGGTGTTTTAGTGGAATTGCTATTACTATTCTTAATTACAGGAAAATGGCACTCAGAGGCACTTAGAAAAATACTTCAAATTATTGTAGAGCATGACAAAAAAGTGAAGCCACATGTGACAATTGTCAGTGATGGAATGACTACAAAGCTGAGTGGCATATACCATGAGTGTTAGAATCGATGTTCCATTTAGATCATCAAGCAATGAGTCCCAATTATTGATGCAACGAATAGGAATGAATTATACAAATTGAACAAATCAAATCTCATAGGAAACAGGCAAGTATTTCTCAGAGAATTACAATATTATCTTCATTACAAAATCTAGTGTTACAATAGTGTTACATAGGAAAGAATTCGAATCATTCGGGATGAATTTGAATCTATCAACTGGATGTGACTGTATCTGACTGCATGGCTAACTAAAGATGTTTAAATCACTATCGAAGTCTAAGTAGTTAACTCTCGATGTTTAATTCAGTCAAGCAATCAGTTAAAATCAGTCTGACTAGTCTAACTGCAAGTGGTAGGTGAGAAAAGGTGCATCTCCACATGAAACCATGCATAACTAGCGCTAATTGCACTGAAAGTGAACTAACTGAATGTAACTCAGGAATAACTAAGTTTAACTAGTGACCAACTCCTAACAATTGAAAGAGGTTGGTGCTGGGACTCCTAGTGGCTCTTGAAATGTAGGGATTGGCCTAAGAGGCACCTAAACTTATGCATGTAAGTGTAGTCAGTGGAAGTTATCTTCTATCGGTGTTCCTGACACTCTAGTGACTGGTACATGTGGCCCCATTAGGCCAAGTGGACCCAATGGTATTAGTGGACCCAATAATTAATAAAAGACTCCTAAGTTAGGCTAAAATAATATAATAGATAGTTTAGTCAAGGGAAGATTATAAATCCTAAAACCCCCCCTAAATCCTAACTTGGACAACTGTTGGCCCTAGAAACAAGGCCAAAAGTCACCCATATACAATCTAAAAGATAAAAAATGTTGCTTAGTAAACTGAGGAAATAGGGGAAAACCTCATGGGAAACCCCCCCTCTCAAAATAAGCAGAAAATAGGAAAATACAAGTTATCTTTAGAAGAAAGAAGTTTCCTCCTTAGAAAAATAACTAGTAAAAAACACTACTACAAATTTGCAGCTTTATGCAGTAACATGGCCCTTATGTGCAGCATCATCCTGAAGCTGTGCATATGAACCTCTCAATGTATTTCTAAACTGATGAATTTGTGTGTTTATTCTGAATGGTAAAGGTAAAGAATGATCAAGTTTCTTATTTTGTGGTCCAAGTATTTGATCATTTGCTATCATAAGTAGCACCGACCTGGAATTTTGTTGCACCACTCTGTAGGGAGTGAATCTGTGAGCTTGAGAGTGCAACATGCTTATTCTGAAACTGGGAGCTAGTTCTCCTTATGTCTTCTGGATTTTCAGCACCATGCCCAGCTGCATCAATAAGTTTTTGAGCCCATCTAGGCCTAGCCCTTTGGTTTGGAATGGGGGCTGGATCTAGATCTAGAATCTCATGAGGTTCACCCTCAATAACAGGATCATGCTGGTCTTGATCCTCTTCATCTGAATCATATAACAAATAATCATCATTAAAAATGGGAGGAAGAGTGTTTATACCTTCTTGTGCTTTGGATGGTGGTGCATCACACAAATGATGTTATAAAACTGAACACTTGACTCAATGAAGCATTTCCTAGTTGCAACCTCCATCAAATTGTATGCCTTTCCATCTTCTGCATATCCCAACATAATTCATTCGCTACTTTGGGATTGGAAGTCCTTCCTCTTGTCAAGTGGTATTCTGGCCCAAGCTTTGGAACCAAAAACTCTCAAATGAGAGACATTGGGCTTATACCCATGCAGTGCTTTGAATGGAGTGGCCCCAACCACTGATTTATGAGGAACTCTATTTGGCAAATATGAATCAAAATTTACAGCTTGGTCCTGAAAGTTCAAAGTAAATAATTGAACGTGGGACAGATCTGCAAAATTTTGAAATTTTGGATGTGTAAATTGTATATGTATTCCTAAGTATTGGAACACCGAGGACGATGTTATTCCAAGGGGGAGGGGAATGTAACACCCTAGTTTTGACCCCGTTTGCATTAAAAGGTACATGATGTATATATTGTAATTAATTGTGGTGTGGAGCTAAAGGAAAAAGCCCCACCATCGATTTGATGTTTTATGTTTCGGCGATTGGAATTGATGCCAATGGTATATCGTGTTAACCAGCACATTATAGTTTTGGCATTATGTAAATATGCACTTTAATCAAAATGAACCCAACAAGCTATGTCAATGCAACTATGATGAAAAGGGCATGATTTTCCTAAGGATGAGGGGGGGATTGTTAAACCATGAGCCTATGGGAAAATCCATGTGTCAGTTGTTGAACCCATTTAGTTGTCTCTCACCCTTTTGACTCACTCACCTTTCCTTGTCTCATCAACCAACTACCACATTTAAAACTGCTGTTGTTAGTGGGCAGTTATTGCTGGGTAGTGGTGGGTGGCAGGACTGTCAGTCTTTGCCCACACGCACACTCCACCAGCAGACGCATTCCCTCACGCAGAGAGCAGGGGACGGGGGGGACGACTCTAATATTCCATTTGGTCTTGCTCATCCTCACACAGACGGGGGTTTTCTCACCTTCTCACGCACATGATTCTTCATCGTTTTCCTCACACAGAGAGCTGGAGAAATCGTTTTCTCTGTCACCCATGATCTTCCTGTGCATGAGACTTTCACGATTTCTGATGAGGTGTATGTTTTCCTTACCAATTTGTGGCCTATGTATGTTTTCCTCCTGTCCATGCTGAGAGTCTGATTTCTCTCCCAATTTCGGACTGTGTAATTTTCCCGCTGCTTCATTGTGAGACCGGGGCTGTTGTTTTCCCCACGTTTTTGTCGGCTATGGTGTTCAGTTACGTTTTGGGCCGCTGTGGATTCTTAGTGAGTTGTTTTGGCCATGATAGGGCCAAGAACGACTCAGGGATCGGTTTTCCCTGCCCAAGTTGCGAGTTGCTTGTTTTGCTGCGTGTATGCAGTGGTTGGTCTTCGGACGGTGTTGGAGTGGGGTGAAGGCTTGGTATGATTGATAAAACTAGTGTGTTTGGGAGCCACACAGACATAGCTAGAGGGATGGCTTTCTTCTCCACAACCTTGGAGTAGCACTGGAAGGGGGGGTCAGGGCCTAAGGGACTATGTAGCAGAGAAGGGACTGATTTTCTGGTGTTGGGTGTGTGTGGGTGTCCTATAAGTCAGGCTAGTTCTGGTGTAGGAGTCTTTAGCTCTTCATTGAGCTCAACAGCTTAGCATTTAGCTCTTCCCAGCTCCTTGATGGCCTGATAAACACCATTGTGTTGGCTTGGCTGATTTGTGTATCCTTAGGTATGTGTAAGCCTGCTTATTCCTTATTCCTTGGGGACTCATGCCTGACTCGAGGGTGGCAGCGTTGCTGAGAGATTAAGGAGCACATTGGCCTATGGTTGGGTGGAACGTTGCAGTGACATAGCTGGTTGCAGGACGAGTTCTTTATAAGATAAGTATTCTTGTCTATTTTACTTCTGCAATTATATTTGATGTTTAATGAAATGATGATGAACATGTTAAATGTTGGAATGTATGGTTTTGCTTCCGCTGTATGTCAAACAATTATGCATCTCTGCATGTTTTTATTTCCAAGCATTTTTCTTCAGTTTAAATTTATGTACATGTTCATGGGGCCAGTTGCCCAGATGGTTAATGGCATGATAGTGTACTCTTCGCTGGTCGGAGGGTCGGGGACGTTACATAGTGGTTTTTATCAAGTGAGTGTGGTGAACCGGACAAAGATGATTTCTTTGGACTTCATAAGACCTTCGAAAATGCTTCTTGGAAGTGCTTGTTGTACTAAATCACATGTTCATACCCCATAGGGGAGTTGTAATAAAATGTTCTAGCATGATAGTATCTGTAAAAGACTCGGTCTCTTAGACTTTATTTGTCAATACGATCACCCCAGGGTGTTTTTTCCCTTGGTTATTATTGGTTGTTGAATAAACAATTGATAATTTCTGAGTTTTTCACTCAATACCTACAAAGTTGGGGTGGTCGGCTTGGCATTTAGGCCTATTGAGGTTATTAGAGTATATGTGTCAATGTATAAACATGCTAGGCATCATGGTCGAGTCATATGAACATGTTCAAGTCTCCCTAGGTTTCATTTTTTTTTATTTTAATTTTTTCTCAAAATCAGGCTATTTTTTAATAGTCTAATTGAAAATTTTGGTTTTGTAATAAAAGTGGGCTCGGAAACCAGTTTCAGTCATGGGGGTGTTCATTTTCTAACTCGGAGCACCATGTAAACCCGTAAACCCACTTTTCCTAAGTTTTGAGTGATTTGTCCATCACTCAAGTCAAAAATCCCTAAAAATCAAATATTGATTATTTAATTGATAAATTATTTAAGTAATGGAGAAAATTTAAAATCCTAAATCATTGGGATTTGCTCCGATTTGACTGAAATCAGTCTCATCGACTTGGGATTGACTGGATCTGACCATCCCTTGACAGAAGGAGGTGATCTGGGCTGAACAGAGAGTACATTACTGCATGCAATCTTGGGAATCGTGCCCTCTCTCTCTCCTTCACACGCGTGGGCTCATCTGGATGAGTTTTAGTGGATGCTTCAGTTAGCAGGTTGAGGTGTCAGTCCGATTAGCTCTCCGATTGATAGTTGCCCTCACTGAGACTCAGATCAGGATCAGTTACACTTAGATCAAGCTCAGATTCACTCCACATGAAGTTGCAATCTCTCTCTCCTTGGGAAATGTGCCCCCCTGGCCTAGATTTCTTGTTTTTGCTATAAATAAAGCTCAGTTTTCCTCTTCCAAGCTCGTTAGAGCCGGATTGAGTAGTTGTTGCTATTTTATTGTATTGTTTACTATTTTGGAATAAAGAAGCTTTGAAGGCAAGATCTATGGTGTAACGCTCTTCATGTGTGGATGGTGATTGTGAAGTGCTTATGAGGTATAATCTGTGTTATTGATCTTTGCTTTTTGCTGGTTAATTGTTGGCCTTGAAGGAGAGAGCTCCCTCCTATTGGGGTAAGATATTATTCTAGTTTGATTTATGCTCTTACTGTTCGCTTGTTTCAGATCTCTTGGAGTTGCATGCATTTTAAGTTTAATTGCATGCTTTCTAATTGTCTTTTTCTAGCAACACCCATGATTTAACCATTTGTTTCTGCAAGTATTTATAAGTTGCAGGTGATCTCACTTGTAGAACGGGTTGAGCTGGTTTGCATATTCCTCATCTTAAATATATTTTTGAGGACATAGTCCCTCGGTGTTCCACCAAAGCAGACTCCAAAGCCCAACATTCCCAGGATTCCAACACTCTTTCTTTTTCTTCCTCCTAAAAATCAAATTTTTACTTGGTTACTTTGTTTACAAGATTTGATATAATTTAGATCTATTATCTTAAAGAAAAAATTAACATAGATCTGTTGTATCAAGGCTTATAATCTAGATATCATTCCTAAAAAGTTTCATAAAGCATCCTAGATCTAGTTTAGGGAAATCGTCCGTTTTGCATGGCAATTTAAAGAGAATCCATAGTTTGCATGCATTATATTTCTGTTTCTTTTTTGAAAGATAAAATCCAGCAATCAGTGCATATTACATTGGCTTCCCCAAAGGCAAGCCAAGACCCCAAGGAAATCTTGCTTTCCTTGGTTCATTTTTTACCGTTTTTACTAGTTTTAACTTAGTTTGTTTTGGTTTAAAGTAGGTTGACCCAAAGGTACTTTCAAAGTTATTTTTGGCATATTTAATTCTAATAATATCACTGTATTTTATGAGGTCTAGCAGAAAGAGGACAAGATACTGTTCGAAAGTAGCTTTTGGGCCATCCGAATCCCCCCAGGGGTCTCCCTTTTGACTGTAATATTTAATTTTGGCATTGTGTAAACGCTTGGTTTCATCCTGTATAAGGACCAAGAGGATTCATATCATTTTTCTGATATTGTAACCGCTGATAATAAAACTTTTCTCTGAATAGGCTCATTCGAGCCGATTCTCCATCCCCCGTGAGGGGATTCACGTCATTTTTGCAGTTTTTCACATTTTCTTATTTCTTTTCACTCTAGATTAGTTTAATTGATGCAGAATAATATAATTTGATTACTTTATCATATATTCCATATTACATTATCAAATTAACTTTAATACTTACCCCACGACTTCCCGATTGACCCAAAAAGGGAAATATATGCGTGGTAGGACTAATTAGAAAACTTGTGGTTTGCTTCATTTTTGCTACTTATTATTAATCTATGCAAACAATCTTTTAAAATCAATCCCTTCCTTGATTCCCTGATTGAGGTCCACTTGGACCGAAAGAGGTTCCTGGAAGGTTTTTCTTTCTAAAAAACTCATCCTTTAAAATTTACTAAAATTGACAAGACTCCAGTGTGTATGCTCTGCACTTGGCTGTGGTTCGTCCGATCAGTCAAGATGCATCAAAAGCAACGTGAGTGACTAGATTAATTAGTCTTCACCTTCTCCAATTAACCACCGTCAGGCGAAAATCCAACGCCTCAATCAAACCGTAAACGGTGGAAAAATACCCAAAGGAAGTGGGAACTCCTAGACAGTGACCTCGAGGCGCCAGTCTTTGTTACACCTTCGGGTGTATTATGAACATAGTCTTAGAGACTCCATTCATCCCACACATTCCTTGCGAGTAGCTGTGAAGGTTTATTTTTGGACTTACTCCAAGTACCCCTCGGGTATATCAGGAATCCCCCCCTCGCTTAATTTAATCTGTTCACATTTCACATTAACTTAAAACATACCAAGAGGCAATTACAAAACATTCACTCCAAGCACATGCAAGTACATTTGATTATTTTGTGACTCCATTTTAAGGCCCTGGTTTTGCTATTTAAATCTTTTGATATATATATATATATATATATAATATATATATATATTATGTGTCAGCATTGTTCTTTCTTGTGCTCATTTTGTAGTCTTGTCATCTATGGTTATTAATGTTTAGTTTCAAAATCCTAAACAACTCATTCAGTCTAACCTCATCATACTAAATTAATTTGCCTTAGTAACTTAATAGGGTGTACCTCCCTTGGCTTCGTTAGGAGTTGAGCCTAAACGGAGGAGTCAAGAACAAGGTGACAGCCTTGACTCGAGACTTGCCCCCAAGGACAGACCTAGTGGCTTGAAGATTTCTGCCACGTTCCCCCTCAGGTGTGTGAAAGGTAGCAACACCTTCCATTCTGGCGAATTGACACTTTGAAACTGGAAGAGATGCCAAAACTAGCTAGCTTCATGGAATCCCTCACCCAAGAGAAATACAAGATAGTTCAAATGGGTACAATCAAAGCTAATTATCAAGCTTTGGCAATGGGTGTTTCAAATGCCTCAAAGGGAAAGTAGAAGGAAAAGAACTTGAAGCAGCGAGAGAAGAGGAAGTATGAAAAACCCAAATACAGTGATGGGGGTTCGAATCCTTCCAAGGAGAAGGACAAGAAAAGGAAAGAGAAACAAATCCACATATTTCCACAAGGGATGGCATCCAGAGAGCTACTGCATGAAGAAAACCATTGATTAGATGGCACAACTGTTGGAGAAAAATAACATCCCTATCCTAGATGGTGCAAGGAAGAAAGATGGTGCCTCCAATTCAGACAACAAGGAGAAATGTCATGCCTTGGTAGCAGGTACCTCTAATTCCTCAACCTTCATTATTAATTCAATGGAATCTATACATATGGTTTCCACCAGAGAGCTCTTATTCTCTATGCTTTCAAATAGTGTCCCAATAGTTCGAATGGGAGATGACTGAAATCCATACCAAAGGAGTTGGTAGGATTGATTTGGAGCATGATTATTTCAGTGATGCACTCTATGTACCATATTTGGCAGCGAATATTTTCTCAGTCGATCAAATGACTCACACAGGAGAAGCAAAGAGAGTGACATTCACTCCTGAATGGGTAGAGATCGCATAAATATCATCCAACCAAGTTGTGAAAATTGGGTATGCAGACCACCAAGAGAGGATGTACAAGTTCCCGAATTTTCTTCGTAGTTCTAGTGATCATATATCATGCCAATGAGACCTTTAAGATATGTCATGAAATATTTGGACACATGAACTACAAGTATCTCCAAGCATTGCACAAAGATGAGATGGTGGAAGGGATTCCTTCAATCAAATCTTCAAATGGATCTTGCATTGGTTATGTAGTTGGGGAGCATCCAGAGCGCAACTATGAGAAGGGGAAGGCAAGGAGACTCTCAAAACCTCTTGTATTGGTACATTCAGACATGATTATTCCTCTACCCACTCCCTCCTATGGTGGATCAGGGTATGTACTTATCTCCATTGATGACTACTTGAGATTCTGCTGGGTATACATCCTAAAATTGAAATCTGAAGTTTTTGAGCAATTGAAGATTTGGAAGGCCTTAGTGGAAAATAAAAGTGGGAATAGTATAAAAATCCTTAGGACTGACAATTGGAAGGAGTATCTCAATAAAAATATGCAGCATCATTGTAAGGAATGTGGCATTCAAATGAAACATTCAACTCCCTACACCACAACAAAATGGTGTGGCAGAGAGGAAAAATAGATCTCTCATGGAGATGGCCACATGCATGATTGAGGAAAGGGTTCTAAGTCACAAGATATGGGATGAAGATATAAATTGTGCTATACATATACAGAACATGACATTCCACAAATCAATTAAAGGAAAAACTCGCTACGAGGAATGGTTTGTCCATAAACCAAATGTCTCAAATATCAAAATTTTGGGATCAAGAGCATGGGATCGAATTCCTTCAGAAAAGAGGAAGGATTTACAGCCACAGAGAAAGGAATGCATAATGGTTGGATATGGTGAGGATACAAAGGTTTATAAACTCTTTGACACATCCACACTCAAGAATTTCACTGAGAGGAGTGTGCAATTCGAAGATGAACCAATACCATATTTTGAGCTTGCAACGGGGGAATGCTCTTCTCCCCAACACTTTGATGAAGGAAGTGATGATTCCTGCTCTGTATTTTCTGATAATTCTGATAATGATATGGCTGTGGATGACATTTTTGTATATGATTCACCATCATGGCCCAAGTGGGCCTAAACAATCATACAAGATGCAGGGGAATTGGCAGACAATTTCCAAGAGCTTAGGAAGACTAGATCTCAATCTAACAGTGCTTCCTATGCAAGTGAAATTACTCTTTATGAGCATTGTTATATGCTGATTGTATATGATCGACATTCATATCAGAAATATTTTCATGATTCAAGATGGAAATCAGCAATGGAAGAAGAATTCCATTCTCTCCAAGAGAATGAAACATGGGAATTGGTTCCCCTTCCTCCCAAGAGGAAGCTTGTTCAATGAAAGTGGATATTTCGAACCAAAATTTCTATTGATGGTTCATATGTGAAGTACAAGGCCATATTATTTGCTAAGGGCTACTCTCAATTCCATGGTGTGGACTACACCAAAACCTTTGCATCGGTTGCAAAGATGGATTCTATAATACTAGTTCTAGCAATTGCAGCTAGTAAAGGTTAGCTAGTGCACCATATGGATGTCAAGAGTGCATTCTTACATGGTGAAATACATGAGGATATCTATATGCAGCAACCTAAAGGTTTCCAATAGGACCCTTCACTTGTTTTTCAGGTTGAAGAAATCACTATATGGACTCAAGCAATCTCCTAGGGCTTGGTATGCAAAAATGGATGCTTTCTTGCTCTCAATTGGTTTCATTCGATGCAAATATGATACAAATGTGAATTTGCAGAAAATTGATGGTGTTTTTTTAGGTTATTGTACTATATGTATATGACCTCTTAATTACAGGGATCTGCAACAACCAAATTGGATCAATCAAGGCATCCCTACACAGTGAAATTGCAATGACAGATATAGGATTGCTAAGGCAATTTTTGGGATTGGAGATTGAGCAATATGAAAGAGGAATCATGTTGAGTAGACCTAAGTATGATTTAGACCTGATAAATAATTTGAATATGGCTTATTGTAATGAATCCAAGTGCCCTTTTCTTTCTGGAATTAAACTAGGTGAATTTAGCAATTCTCCTTTGGTAGATTGTACACTGTACAAGAAGCTAGTTGGTAGTTTGTTGTACCTTACACATAAAAGACCTGATTTGTCTTATGTTGTAAGTGTTGTAGAAATGTATATGCACCAGCCAAATGAGCTCCATTGTAAGCAATCCAAAAATATCCTCCAATATTTCCAAGGGACAAAGAGTTTTGGGGTGCACTATGCAACTAGTTCTTCACTTCAACTAGCTATATTTTCTGATTCAGATTGGGCTGGAAATCCCACTGACATAAAACAAACATCAGATTTTGTTGTCATTCTTTATGAAGGTCCTATTTTATGGTCTATTAATAAACAACATACAATTTCTTTTTATTCAATAGAGGCCGAGTACATGGCATCAGTGAATGCATCTACATAGTGTGTTTGGTTGCAAGGAATTCTTTGGGAGTTTGGTGTTGCAATTGATTCTTCTACCAACATTTGGGTGGAAAATCAAAGTGCCATAAATATATATACTAATCCAATTCATAGGCATAGAAAAAATCATATAGAGATCCATATGCACTACATCCGGGGCTTAGTGCTTGTCATAGTGATTTCCTTACAGTATTTCCTATCCACCAAGAAAACTGCTAATATATTCACCAAGAGTTTCACTGAGAATACCTTCACTTAATTGAGATATTTTATAGGAGTGAGTGATGGATGGTGATTGCTGATATTTTTTGTAGGTTTCAGCCCCATTTCCATTCTTGAGGGAAGGTTTTGTACCATGTGGTTTTTCTTATTTTCCTCACTTCACATGGACAAATAAAACTTTTTGTTATGTATTGAGGTGACTTGAGTCTTTGTTTCCAAGGCCTACCAAAAAAAATTCATGAGTTGTACAAAGTTTTGGTTAAGGGGGGGTGTTAGAACAGTAATCCACCATTCAGTACCTTAGTCGAAGTCCTTATTCATTTTTATTTGCATTTGTGCATTAATGCACTATGGTTTGGACTTAGGTAGCTTAATTGGGCACAATAACCACTTAAGTTGACACTTTCACACCTACATGAGCAATCCAGCTCAGATAAAATACACATGTGCACCCTCATTTATTGCTGGTGAGATACCATTCATTGAATTGGGCTATTGTGGTTGACTAGGAGCGCTAGGGGTGTGTTTAGCCCATTTTTGGACTATTTTGAGCATTTAATTTTCGGATAGAGCCTCCCACTCACCTTAGTTTGCCACACCCATGCATGCAAAGGAGTCATGATTTCTCCATAACACCTCAGCCACATCCACACCTCCATTCATTACCATTTGGGCCGAGTTGGAACGAGTTTGGCCCACTTAGGGGGGATTGAGGCCAATTTGGCCAATTTCACATGTACACTCATTTTGGGATTCTTAGGCCTCATGAACCACTTTATATGTAATATATACCTATTCTTAACATATTGACATGTTATACAGTAAAAAAATATCTAGTGTCTCTTCACACTGTATATGCAAAATTGTTCCTCTTTCATGTTTTTTTGTTGGTTTTGCAAGTAAATTCGATTTGTGAGATTGTCTAAGGGTCCTAGATCTTGACGTAGATCAAAATTCTCACACTTGGTAATGATGACCCTAAACCTCATTTATGATGCTTTGGAAAGTCAAGTGCCACGTGGATTGGTGTGAAGGGATCTACTAAGGGATTAGGAAATAAATGTTATTATGTGAATGCCAATGATTTAAGAGGAGAATGTCCATCTCTTATATAGATATTAACTATTATATAGTCATACAATATCAATAAATTCCTCATCTTTTGGCAAAACTTTCTAGTGGTAAATGGGAATAAAACTACGGTATTTGTGTTGGCCATATATTCTAGTTTTGAACTTAACAATTGGTGTTTCTCTTTTAAAATATAATTATTTTTTCCAAGTGTAATTCTTCTAAATTTAAACCTAAAAAAAGAAGATATATGTTCTTAAGAAATCACTTATCTTCTTGTTGATAGTATTAAAGCAACCAATTACATCAATATACACACATGTAATCTTGTAATAAATAATTTTTCTACAAAAACAAAAGTTACAGAATCTAAATCATAATTACTTATCTAAAAAAGTGTTTGACAAGAACAACAAACATGTAAGGTCCACACTCATCCCAACCATAGGTAGAAATTCTTGAAGCATTTCTTAATTGTTTTCCACTCCCAAGTCATCTATTAGATCAGTAGTTGATATTTAGATTTACTTAGGAATGCTAGCCATTCAATGATAGGAATTGTCCCTACTATTTTTATAAACTTGAAGACCAATTTTCCTCACTTTTCCAATTCCCTAACACCTATATATACTTCAAGGAAAACATAGAAAGTATTCAAACTAATCTGACTTTCCAAGTTCACTTACTACTCGTAATAAGTTGTTTTAACTCATATTAATTGTATCATACAACACTCCTTAATGATCCTTAGTACTTACATAGAGAGCAATCTCTTTTTGTTTCATCTTAAATGGACCATTATCACATGCCTATTATTCACCACTTGGGAACTAATATCCCTTTTACTTATTATCCTATTACCATTACTAAATTTGGATTTTCTCTCCTTTTTCCTTCAAACCCTCTCTAGTATCCTCAATGTCCCTTTTATCCAAAAAGGTAGTTTATTTTCCTATTCTTGCATTTATTCTAATTCCTTATTTTCATTTAACTAACACAACTAATTCCTAATTTCATGGTTTCTTTCCTATTCTTGGAAAATGTTACTTAAAATAAATTTTACCATAGTGTAAATAATGTTTTAAACATCCAACCCTTTAGTGGGATCGGATCTATGTGATATGTTCTTCCGTTGATTTTCTTATTCCAAGAAAATAAAAATTTACTAATTATAATATCAAGCCATGTCCCTTTTTTTCCAATATTTAACAAGTTATATAACAAAAATCATGTCAAATTCTAACTAAATATTTACAAAATATTAAAAGAATCAAGTCTCCGGGCATTACATGAGAGTATCCTTTGTAGTGGTATTATAATGTAGAAATCCATAAGATTGTTAGTATAAAATTATTTTAGAAGATAAAGGAAGATTTCTCCCCTAAATTCTTGATTAAGCTACCCTCCTACAAGATGAGAGCTTCCTTAGACAACTTATTGGCTTGTGTATTGAATTCCCAATATACACATGTGAAAGAAATGCCATCAAAGAATTTGTTTACCTCATGGACATTCATAATAGGAAGGAAGCTCAAATTACTTATGTTTCACTTCTGATTAAGCCATTCTATTAAGATATTTGACCATCTAAAAACCTAATAATGATTGAGGCCTTTGTTTTCTACACATTTGAATAGAATCCAAAGCGCATAAACTTTGACATGGTTTTTTATATTTTGGAAAACAACATAATTTGTCCAAATCTAATGTGAACATTCAAAATAAACATCCCTAGATCCACATATACCTAGACTTAATTGGCTTGCTTCATTGAAAAAACCCCAAGTTATGACATGGTCAATAAGTTTCTTTAGTAAAACTTTGGTAGATTTTCATTTTGGAAGAAATTTATTGTCTACCGAGGCTAGTCTAACCTTGTGTGTAAATTGTGTATAGATGAAAAGACCAAATCCTAAAATACCATCCATATTGGAATTATTCCAAAAGGTAGGGTGTCTGACATGTAGTCTTAGGCTCTAGGTGTGGAAATTGAACCCAAGTAGTAGAACAATTACACTCACAAAATTGCTAATCAAACATGAAAAATTACACAAAATGGAGACTGAAATTGGAGCATAACACAATCCTGTATTGAATAAGTGTAAATAATCCAACCTCATCAAGTAACAGGCTTTCCAAATATACAATTACATCAGATATGTCAAAATCAGGCTTACTAAACTAGTCAAAATCCCCCATACTAGCATAAATCACTTTCCTAATATGTCAATATGCTCATGAATTGGATGAATCAGATATGTCAGCTGATAAGTGATGGAAAGAGATCAGATCCATGCTTTTGGATGGAGAAAAATAAGGAATATGGTTAAGGGAAAAAACAAGGTAGTTACTCCTAGACTAGTTTTTGATTTTTTCCTTAAAACTGCTAAAAGCAAGTAAGCTTTTAGAAAAAATAGAATTGTGCTTTTTTCTATTCTGGAATTATAGAAGAGTTGCCAAAAATGATTCTAGGATGTTTCTAAAGTGCTCATTAAACCAGTTTGATCATTCGTTGACTTCTAGGTGCAAGTGGATGCCAACTAGCATAGTAAGGAATCTAGGAATTGAGGAATAAGACAAAAATGATGAACTAATGTCAAATATGGGTAAGTATGGGTTTTATTATTCTAACACCCCACCTAATCCTGACTTTATGTGTAAATATAAAAAAGATATAGGGCTTAGCAACAAGGATTAGTCACCCTTTACATATTGTTTGTCCATACAACCAAGGAAAGAGGCAAAACCACAAGGGGAAAATCCCCCCTTAAAGATGGACATGAACAAAATTTTGGAAATCTGGTTATCAATCATAATTCACCACATGATAAGAAATCCCCAACAGTGATTTGAGATTACTGAAGGTATTCTCACAAAACACCTTGTTGAAGATGTCTGCTACTTGCTATGAAGATGCACAGTAGAGTAGAGCAATGGTAACATCATGCACAAGCTCCCTGCTATAGTGCATATGGATCTCAATGTGCTTGGCTCATTTTATTTGAAATGGATTAGTGGAGATTCGAATGGTTCTTTGATTTTCACAATATATGACAGTGGAAGTCTCTGATTCTATCCCACATTCTCCAAGTATCCCCTGCAACCACAAACATTGAGTAGTTGCATTTAAAACTCCTCTATACTTTTCCTCTGTAGATGAGAGTGCTATGGCACTCTTATTCTTACTTGACTAGATGATCGGTCCATATGAAACCATGAACACATATCTTGAAGTAGAATTTCTATATTTTTTGTCACCTGCCCAATCACTATCAGTAAATCCAACTAGCTCTAAGTCATATTTTGTTGCATAGAAAATCCCATGAGTTTTTGTTCTTTGAACAAAGTTTAGGATCCACTTAGATTCCCTCCAATGGATATGATGTGGTCGATACATGTATCTAGAAGCCACACTAATTTCATAATATATGTCAGGTCGAGTATGTGTAAGATAAAGCAAACACCCAATCAACTGTCTATACAGTGTGTTATTTACCAAAGGAGAAGAACCTGCTTCTTCAAGCTTAAATCTAGAAAGGAATGGATTCTTGTTTGGCTTGCAATCCTTCATGCTAAATTTGTTGAGCAGATATGAATCATATTTGAACTGATGAACTTTGATTCCATGTTGGGATTGAGCAATTTCGAGACCCAAGAATTGGCTCAACAATCCCAAATATGTCATAGAAAAGGCATGGTTCATTGCATCCTTTAAGGAGGGAATCTCTTTCTTTGAACTTCTTGTTATCAATAGGTCATCCACATATAAAACAATAATAATTAAAGAACCATGTATCAACTTTAAATAGACATTCGGATTAGATTTGTATCGAACAAAATTTTGTGATAGCAAAAAACTATCAATCTTGGCATGCAAGGCCCTAGGGGCTTGCTTTAGCCTATACAATGATTTATTCAACCTGCACACTAAATATGGATTAGATACAAAACTTTCTGGTTGATGCATATAAATCTCTTCATTCAGATCTCAATTTATAAAGGAACACTTCACATCCATGTGATGTGCCTCCCATTTCCTTGAAGCTACAATGGCTAAAGCTAGCCTTATGGAGTCCATATTTGCCACTGGTGCAAAGGTCTCATTGTAATCAATACGTTGAACTTGTGATTATCCCTTAGCTATCAATATTGCTTTATATTTCAAAGGTGAACCATCAGTAGCAAATTTATTTTTATAAACCCACTTATACTTTACTAGCTTTCTCCTTGGGGGGGATCAACTAGTTCCCATGTGTTGTTCTTATGGAGCGAGTTGTATTCTTTCTTCATAGATGATTTCCATATTGAATCATCTGATGCATATTCATATGTCTGAGGATCATATTCAACCATCAAATAACACTTCTTAGGAAAGAGTGGATCTTTTAGACAATGGGCACTCTCAAATTGAGATGTAGTCCTCCTAGTGTCACTAGGATTCCTAGCTAGTTACCCAGCTACATGAATGGTCCTTGTTATCCATTTTGGTCCTACAGGCCTGTTAGGATCTGAAATTCAATCATCATTATCAGACATATCAGAATCATAAAACTCATTAGTCTCTTCACTTACAATCAGTGGTTGTGGTGATGGAGAGGACTCTCCAAATTCAACTACTGCTAAAGGCTCTTCTTCAAATTGAAAACTCCTTTTAATGAAGGATTTGTTAGTTCTAAAGTTGATAAGATTGTACCATTTTGAATATTCATAATACCCAACAAATAGGCACTCTTGTCTTTGTGGTTGTAAAGCCTTCATCTTTTCAGTTGGAATTCTAGCCCAAGCCTTTGAGCCAAAAATCTTGAAATGGGTCACATATGGCTTATGCCCACTCCCAGTAGAGGAAATTTCAACTCAAAATGGGCCTTTTAACTCTAATTCAAATTCCATGTCACCATGTGTTAGCCAATGAAATTGATTTAAATTTGAATACCGTATAGGTCTTATACACTTTTTTAATATAAATTTGGGGATAAGTATCATAAAAAAAACTACTTTTTTTGTTTGTATTTTCGACATATCTCCCCATGTTTTTACTCAAATTTCGATCAGGAGAGCTTGTTGGATGCGGAATTTAATTCTGCATCCAATGAGAAATCCCAATTGAAATTTGAAAATTCTGCATCCAACGAGCTCTCCCGATCGAAATTTGAGTAAAAACATGGGGAGATATGTCGAAAATACAAACAAAAAAGTAGTTTTTTTCATTTCTTCCTCCAAAATTAATAAATATTATTTATTATTTTAACTATTATTTTATTAATTTTTTTTAGGAGGCCCATTTTCAGTTGAAATTTCGTCTAATGAAGCTTAGAAAGGAGTAATACCATCAAGTTTCTTATGAGGCACCCTATTCTGGATATAGGATGCACAGTTTATTGCTTGAGTCCAAAACATTGGTGGCAAATCTTTAGACTACATCATGCAAGTTTCCATCTCCTTGAGTGATATATTCTTTCTCTCATCAACACTATTTTGCTATGGTGTGTAAGGAATAGAATGTTGCATATGGATACCTGCATCTTCACAATAATGGATGAACTCAGACTTGGCATACTCACCACCATTGTTAGATTTGAGAATATTGAGTTTCCTCCTAGACTTGTTCTCAACCAAGGCTCGAAATACCTTGAAGAGGTCAGAAAATTCAGACTTATTCTTTAGGAAGTAGACCCAACAATACCTGGAAAAGTCATCTATGAAGGCCAGTTCATATTTGGCTTGACCCATGGACATATGATAGAATGGACCAGCAATGTCATTGTGGATTAACTCAAGGGGTGTAGAGGTTCTCTCATGACTAGCTCTCTCATACTTGTGCTCTGGGTGTTTTCCTAGGATGCAACCTTGACAAACTCCCTTAAAAAACTTGATATTTGGTAACCCTATGACCATGTCTTTATCACTCAAATATTAAATATAGTTGTAGTTAACATGGCAAAATTTCTCATGCCAAATATTTCTAGCTTCATTAGCATGAGTGAGAAGAGTTGAGGGGTTTGAGAAAGGTAGGAAATGGGAAAAATTGTATACTTTCGAATTGTGATCCACAACACCTTTTGCAATGAATTTACCATTTGAAATCTCTGAGACTTCAACTTCATTGGGAGAGAAGATGAATTTCTTTGGAGACCTAGTGTGGGTCATCTAATACACTGACAAGAGTTTAGCAGCTAGACCTGGGACATACAAACATCATTGAAGGAACCATGGTCATGATAAATCGTACCATTCCCCATACTATTAGTAACAAATCCATCTCGCAAAACAATTTTTGGACCTTTCGAATTGTCAAGAGAGGAGAAAGTCTCCCTTGTCGAAACCATATGTCTAGAAGCTCCATAATTAATGATGAAGCTAGGTGATCTTGAAGTGCTAGAAACCAAGGCATTTACTCTCTTGTCTTCTGAATTTGATCCTCCTTCCCTCTTTCTTGCGCATTCAGGAAGGGAGATGATGTTCTTCTCCAGGTGTTGGGTCAACATGTCAATTTGTGTTTTCATACAAGAGCTCTTAGGATGATATCTCTTACTACAGTATGTGCACTTGCTCATTTCTCCTTTTTTCTTCTTCTTCTGGAATTTATTCTTGGAGACTGAGGGATCGTCTTGAGGCTTTTCCTTATATATCTTTTGCTCAGGTGCATGTTTGTATTTCTTCTTTCCTTTTGAATCCACGCTCAAATCTCTAGAAAACAAATCTTGGTATTTGGAAGGTTTGATCATGCCCATCATTACCCATTTATCTTTCTCTTGGGTGAGGGATTCCATGAACTCAGCAAGCTTAGGCATCTTCCAGGATGGTGTTGTCAAATTGGTGGCATGGAAGGTCGAAACAAACATTGTATAGTTGGGACCAAGCTTTGAGAGTATGGTCAAGACTAGTTTCTCATCCTTATTTTCTATTCCACACTCTTTTAACTGCATAACTAGGGCCTTAAACTTGGAAAAGTAGAGTTGCAATTATTCGAAGCTGCTGGGACTCAAGGAGATCAATTCATTCTTGAGTTGATGTCCTCTAATCGCATCTATCTTTCTCAAAATATCTTCAAGATTCTCCCATGCCTCATTTGGTGATGTTAATGCATCAAGATGGAATAGGAGGTCTCCTGAAATGCTCAAGCACAAAAGACCATAGGCCTCATCCCTCCTGTTGTGCCATTTAATTTTCTCTGCAATTGCATCGGGCTCTACCTCACTTGCCATGGTAACCCTGTATAGACCTTTCTCTCTCAACAATATATCCATCTCAACTTTCCATTCAAAGAAATTGAATGGAGTCAAGATGATCCTTTGAGATTAGTCCATATCTCAGCAACTATTCCCTTCAACCAGTAGAATGCGCTCCCAATAAATGATGTCGAACCTAAAATAGAAATATGGAAGGAGAGAAATTGATATACAAATTCTATGATAGCATGTGGAAATTGAACCGAATCAGTCGAAAAATTACACTCACAAAATTGCTAATCAAACATGCAAAATTCCACAAAAGGGAGACTGAAATTGGAGCATAACACAATCCTGTATTGAATAAGTGTACATCAGCCAACCTCATCAAGTAATAGGCTGTCCAAATATATAATTACATCAGATATTTGAAAGCATAAGGATGCTATTCGAATTGGTCAAAAAGCAGGCTTACTAAACTAGTCAAAATCCCCCATAGGTGCATAAATCACTTTCCTAATCTATCAATATGCTCATGAATTGGCTTAATCAGATATGTCAGCTGATAAGTGATTGAAAGAGATCAGATACATGTTTTTGGATGGAGAAAAAGAAGGATGATGGTTAAGGAAAAAAAGAAGGCAGTTACTCCTAGACTAACTTTTCCTTTTTTCCTTAAAACTGCTAAAAGAAAGGCAACTTCCAAAAAAAGCAGAACCATGCTTTTTCTATTCTAGAATTACACCAGAGTTGGAAAAAATGATTCTAGGATCTTTCTAAAGCACTCCTTAAACTGGTTTTAGCATTTTTTGACTTCTAGGTGCAAGTGAATGCCAAATAGCATAGTAAGGAATCTAGGAATTGAGGAATAAGAAAAAAATGATTAATTAATGTCAAATATGGGTAACTATGGGTTTGATTATTCTAATACTAGGATGGTGATCTTCGTGAGAATTCCAAGAACCTAGAGCCCCCGCCATACCAAGCATCAACATTAATTTATCAACGACTAAATTTACCAAGTGTCACCTATGGAATTTAAGACACACTTGCTTTTTGGTTAAGGGCCTCAAAAGTTAGAAGCACCTACTAAATTTAGATACCCATTTCTCTAGATAGTTTGAAATTGCTATACTATGGCTTCCATGGACTTGGAGCTACTAATTTTGGTAAGATGTTATTTTCATTTTTTTATAAATTTGATAATAATATAAAGACAAATTTTAATGAAACTATTATGGGTTTTTTATTAAACATGAAATTGTTTTTGTTATTTTAATATTGAGTTGGGTTAACACTTGTGACTAGAAAAATGCATCATAAACAAGGTTTTGTTGTGGGAGGCTCTCAATCCCACTTTCTACACTTTGTACATGCATTGTCATTTTGTTGGTTGTCAGGTCATGTAGGGATCATAGTAGCACAATTTTAGATGAATGGAATTTTGGATTTAGTTTATGGTTTCTAAATGATTGGGTTATGTGGGAACTATTATTGGCCAAGTGACTTTCCATCACTCAATTATTTTAAACAATTTATGAAATGATTTAGAAATTATGGTAATGTTATTTAATGAAATAAATGAATTTTTTATTTTTAGTTTAAACCATTACTGTATTTTTCTACAATGTTCAGTATGCAAATAGAACATATGTACTATTTATATCTCCCAAAATTTGGTAAGTTGATTTCTTTAAAACTTTATGCGGACCATGTGATGGTTATCTTTGCAATAAGTGGAGGACTTAACAAGTGATGAGTCTGGAGGGGAGATGGAGACGATTCCAGGGTTTAGGGTTTGCAGGCCGAGCTATGTTGTGGGTGTTTTTGGGCGTTCTTTTGTCTACATTGGCCTTTTTACCAAGGTTTAATGGACGGTTTGGGTTTCTACGGGTTTTTGGTGGTTAAGGATTATGGTTTTTTGGTGGCGTTTAACCTTTGTTGGTCTCATTTCCATACAGTTTGTCTGGTTCCAGCTGTCAGCTATTGTGGTTGACTTTGGGATAAGTCGCGTGTATTTTTCCTCAAGGGTTTCCTCGACTCTTTGTTGTGGTGGAATGTTTTTGTTGGGGTACCATGTGTTACGACCATGCAACATGTGCAGGAGTACGTCGAGGTGGCGGGTGTCCCGAGAGATTGGTGTCGCCCTTGATGAAAGGTCAAATCCTATAACACTTTCTAGGAGCACAAACATTTTGTGGCAGATAATGGCTACATTATGGATAAGGTGTCTTATCTGTGTGCGCGTGGTCTGGTTGGGAGGCTGGAATATTTTTGCTTAGACAAGGAGGGTTGGGTCAAATTGATTTAAAAAACCTAGAAACCCATATTGGACTATGCGTTGATGATCAGTAAATTATATAATGGTTGGTATGTCATTTTGTTTCTGGAAGATGGGGATGTTGCTCATGTTCTAGAGGTCGGTGGCTCATTGGTAAGGATTCCTTGGTGCCTTGTAGGTGGTGGGTCGACTTTGATACAGATCGGTCTATGTTTTTAAAGAGACATATCTAGTTACTTCTCCATAACATGTCATTACCCTTTTGGTCATGGGATGCAATCACAGGCATTGCTAATTGCATTGGTCGTTTTATCTCCTTTGATGCACGGTTACTCTTGTATTTTGAGAAGCATTTTGCTAAGGTTCTAGTTGAAGTGGAAATTTCAGAGGGCTTACTAGCTAAGTTACAACTTTCATGGGGTTGTTAATACTAGATATATTACACTGATTCCCAAGTGTGAGAATCCTATGTCCTTTGCATACTTTCGTTCGATTTCACTGTGCAACCTGGTTTACAAGGTAATTTCAAAAATTATTTCCAATAGTTTGAAGTCGTTATTGGTTGATGTGATTTCTGATGAACATTTAGGTTTCCTCAAGAATCGTTAGATTTTGGAGCCGTCGGGATCACCAAGGAGGCACTACACTCCATCAAAACTCGTAATCTGGAGGCTTTGGTCCTTAAAATGGATCTTATGAAGGTGCATGACAGGTTTAACTGGACTCTGTTGAGGCTTATTTTATTGCAGGTGGGATTGACTCTGGATAATGTCAATTGGATTATGGGTTGTGTGATGTATGCAAACTTTGCGGTGCTCATTAAAGGAACAAATTCTACCACTTTCAAAGTGAGTCAGGGTCTTAGGCAGGGTTCCCGGTTGTCACCTTTACTGTTTTGTTTGGTAGTCGAAGGTCTGATCTTGTTAATACTATATTCCAGAAGAAATGAAAAATATATGGCATTATATTTTTTGCAGCACTAGCCCTCACTCAGTTACTTTTCATGTATGATGTCGTTTTATTTGGGCAGACAACCTTATATTATTGGAGGTGCTTCAGATCCATTGTCAAAAACATTTCTGGTGCTTCAGGTATGCTCGTCAATATTGATAAATCTTATTTTTTAACGAATAATCTAAGTGATAGCCTAGTGGATGATATTAAGGTCCTTTTTCCATTTAAAATGGAACCGATTGAGGTTGGTTTAATGTATCTGGGATATTGGGTGAAACCTATGAATTAACTTGTCAAGTATTGGAAGTGGTTGATGAAGAAATTTGAGAAGAGAGTTAGTAACTGGACTTATAGATCTCTATCATTGGGAGGTGGCTCATCCTCCTAAAATTTGTCTTCGGAGGTATTCCTGTATATTGGTTTTTACTTATTAAGATATCTTGGTCGATTCTAAATCATATCAAAATGATCATTTGCAATTTCTTGTGGGGTGGTTTAGACACCAATCACGTGTCACATATGGCCAATTGGAACACTATTACCAGACCTTATTCATGTGGGGGTTGGAATATCAAGAATCTTGACTGGTTTAACATCTCCCTCAGAATGAATAGCCCGTGGGTGGATTTGAATGGTACCAGTATTTGGAACAAGATCCTTCAATCTAAATATTTGTGTAAGTTATCCATATCATACTAGATAAGACAGGACAACCACTCGGGTTCTAAGACCTCAGTCATTTGGAATGGTTTTATTCGTGTGTTTTGTTAGGTAAGTAAATCGCTTTGTTGGAAGGTTGGTAATGGCATATCGATACATGCAGGAATCGATCATGTTGTCGGTTTGCAGGATTCACACTACTTATCATGGAGTTTGGTTGAGTATCTCTAGGATTATGGTGTAAAGACACTTAACCAGGTTAGAATTGGATGTGATTTTTCTACTTTTGGGTTGTATTGGCTCTCGTCTAAGGACATGGACCTCTGGGGAGATTGGTACTGGGAATGGGAGATACATGTGTCCACTTTATCATCAACGTGTTTGCAGTTGAATGAAGCGGAGGACAGGTTGGTTTTCTCTTTTAATGTTGCGTTGGGTCAAATTTCTGCTAAGTTTGCTTATCAGTTTCTTGTTGACACACATTTGACTGCTGTGGATTGTTGGTGGCACAAGGAAATTTGGATTTGGAAGATACCTTTGAAGAGAATTTTTTTCACTTGGATATGCCTCAATAATAAAGTGAACACTTGGGATAAGTTATTGAAAAAAGGCTAGATTGGGCCAAATTTCTGCCATCTTTGTGCAAATGAGGACGAATCTATGGAGCACCTATTTAGACACTGTATATTTGGGAAAGTTGTCTGTCAGACTGTATCTTCTCATTTCAATATTTCCTTCCCCTCTGAAGACTCTTCTCTTATGATTTTTTTGAGAATATGGTTGAAGTCGAGGAGTAATCCCATGTACCTTCCTATTTTATATTTGTGGCTTATTTGGAAAGTTAGGAACGCTGCTATCTTTCATAAATTGAGACCACAGGTACATTTTGTCAATTTGGGTGTTATTCAACTCATTTGATATTTTCCAGTGACTGATAGGGTGATAGAACATTGAAGGATTGGGAGAGCCCCTAGGTTTTCTGTGGCCATTGGTTTTTTTGACGGTGCTACCACAAGTGGTAATGGTGGTGCTCGAATGGTTTTGTTAATAAGACACACTTTTTTCACTTGATGTTGGGATATGTCCCCAATACTAATACTAGGGATGAGTTACTTGCACTTTGAGGACTACTCTATATATATTACTTCAACTATGGGTCTTCCACATTTGAAAGTCTTTGGGGACTCAAATATTATCATAGACTGGATCAATAATGTGGCAAATTTGTAGGTTTTGGAGCTGGATCATTGGTGTGCTCAAACCATGGCTCTTAAAGACACTTTCCTTTGTGTTTTATCTATAGAGAGCATAATGAGCTGGTGGATGCCTTGTCCAAGGAGGCGTTGTTGATCACTATGGGACATTTATATATTGCATAATTTGTGGATAGAGAATTGATCTTTTCCTCTTCAGAAAATATATTTGACTAATGATTACCTTCCTTGGTAACCATGGTGATGGATGGATAGTTTGTTTTCCTTCTGTTGACTGTGCGATAGTTATGGTGAGTATTTACTATTGGGTATTATTTTATCTATAAAATGTTATACTTTTTTTCCTGTAGGATAGAGAACATATTTGTCTAACTATGTAGAATTGGAATCATTTTTTTTAGTCTACCTTTCTCTTCATTGTCAATTGGGTGAGACAAGTGAATGGTTGTTATGGTTTACTATTGATACATTCTAGGATGTAACTTGTTTCTTTATATAAAAAGTAATGACCTTTTTTACTTGAAAAAAGAAGAAGTGGAGGACTTGGAGTGCAAAATGTAAACAAAGATGTGTTCCTTCTTTTCTATTGAATAACAACATGTTAAAGAAATTTTGTTATTTTATTGCAAAGATGATAGATATTTTGGCCTTATTCAAAACTATATAAATATATTTCCAATTGAATTTGTAAATTCCCTCTACTTTTGTACATTAGCATCTGGCCCAAATATTTTTCCAAATTGCTCAATGTAAAAATAAATATTTACATAAATTATACTACTACCTCACCCAACATAGGCAGGAAAAGCCAACATATCGACTTAATTTTAAACCTACATTAGATCTATATTTCTAAGAAAATATAATTGAGAAAAAAGGGAAAACTGATTCCTTTTACAACAGCCATTTAACCAACTCTAATTAGTTCTTTAACAATCTCTAATTGGTTCTTCTCAAGGAATTGTTAAAAAAAAATTGACTAGTAAAACAAATGGGGCATTTTGAGAATAACTAGTCAAACCAAATTGTGCGTTTTGAGAATCGAACTGAGACCTCTAATGCACAACGCGAGAATAATACCACACGTTCATGGTTCAGTCTAGTACATGGTTTCCAATATCCAACTTCTGATCGTATTCTCAACTTTTGGGCTTCGCAGAGCACATCTGGGTGATATTTAAATGTACATGTCTCATCTAGTTGTGTTCAAGGGAGAAATATAAAAAAAGGTATTGGGGAACGAGGCTTCCTCTCGAGAAGGAGAGAAGAAGACGGTTTGAGGTCCTAACTTCCAGAATAGTTTTGAGAAGCATTTATGGAAGAGTTACGAGGTTCTACCCTTCGGTACCGCACCGGAGCCTCAGCATTGGGTTTCTTATGTGTTCCTTACCACATGAAAGAAAAGTGGTAGTCAGGTTCATTCCTAATAGAGTACCTTAAAAAAGAGAAGAAGGAAAGGCCCCTTTATTTCCATTCTATAGGAGAACATAATTAAAATCCCCCATTTCCAGAATAATAATGAAAGATGTACTTCTAAGTATATTTACTCTCCCTTATATCTTGATCTTCTTCATTTTTGGAGTTCATCAGTCATTGCAAAGGTATGCCATTTTTCTATTTTTACCTTCAATGGATTCTGGTGTTTTTTTCTCTAATGTTTAGAGAAAGCCTGGGACATTTTGTTTAAGCTTCTACAAAATTACATGCTTACATACACACATGGTCGAAGCATTTTAGGGTTTTAGGTCAGGGTTTTTGTGGTTTGGGAAAAAAGTTTGAAATAAATTTTTTGAGAATAGGGATACAAATATTTTATTGTAAATATGTTTGCATACATAAAAAACATTGGGTAAAATTTCTGTTCTCACTCTATTTATGTGCAATGAATAATTTTTAAAAAACAAAAACAATAGAATACATTCTTCTACTCTGTTGAGTTTGTATTAGGTAAAAACTTGCATTGGATAAAGCTTCTCTTTCGTTCGACTTTGTAATATGGAAACAATTAGGAAGAAATTGAATTAAATAATATCATGTCGTGGTCCATTTACATCTTATTAGCTGCTCTCAGCATGGCTTGTTTTCTCTTCACCGAGGCACCCACATTCTCAACATTCTTTGTCTTGTATGTTGTAGGGGAGGTTATAACCCTAACAACACAGAACAAATACTAGCATCAATACACCAGTATAATGGGAAATATGAATATAGTAGCTACATTCCCTTCCCCTTGAAATTCCAGAGAGCAAAGAACCCAAAATAAAAACCCACCCTTGTGCTTTTATTTCATCAAACTGTTTGCTACAAACTAGTCAATCAAAGCAATTGAACACAATGCTCGCTAGGATGTGGCCTACTAGTAAGTTGATTGGAGTGATTTCCATGATAATATCCTAGGTTGGAAGCCCGACATGTGTGCTCCCAACTCCTCTCACTTTACCTGGATTATTATCCCATTGATGGGTCAAAAAATCTAGTAAATGCATCAGGTGATAATGTGATTGACCAAGTATTCATTAGGTGTGGGCTTGTGTTAATGCAATAAAAAATGATTTCATGCTAATGCATGGTAACACTGTTAATGGTGGTTCCATCCTAATGCAATATCCTTGGATGTGAAGTAATTTCACAAAATAAATTCCACTTAGCATCTTTAGCACCCTAGAAGCCAACAAATGGATCAATTTATACAACCAATAAAATCATACTTTAATCACAACCGATCAATCCATTTATAATACGTAACCACACAGAAAATCATGAGATTGGTCATATATATTCTTTTTGCTTTGAAACCGACCCTGGGAACCACACCTGTATATGCATACCATGAAGGTTTCAGATTCATCTTTAGCATCGGCATTGAGAATAACATCCATTAACAGGAAATAAGACTCAACAATGACATTGGAAGGATATCAGCATAAGCAACATCCCACCATATGCATTATCCAAAGCATAAAATTTATTATCGGGCGGGCAATTCGATTTGGCATCTTTCATATCCAATACTGGGGAAAATCATTGTGTGGTAACACTGTTAATGGTGGTCCAATCCTAATGCAATCTCTTTGGATGTGAGTGACTTTCACAAAATAAATTCCACCTAGAAGCTTTCGCAGCCAAGGCTAGGGAAGATCATTATGTTGTAAAGATGATATCTTAAGGATTCCACCCTCTCCAGTCAAAGGGGTTTGGTCAACCAAAAGAAAAGAAGAGTACAATAACCCAAGAAGGGTCTCAAGATAAACAAAAAAACATTATTTTTCAATTAGCAGTAAATATTAAATAGGAAACATATACTACCTTGTGGATAAGGGTGCCCAAGTTAATTTCTCATTTGTTTCCTTCAATCACCTTCTTGTCTCGACCCGCGGTTCAACACATCACAATACCAACAATACACCCGAAGACGTCGTCCCGACAGAAGGACTTTGTTGGCAACACTTGCGACGCAGGCATGGTCTCACCCGAGATATCTAATGGGTAACTACCAAAACCATGTTTCCGTAGTTGGTGATGGATTATAGTCCCTTGGCGCACGGCCAAGGTGCTCGACGAAGGCAACTGAATGGATGGACGATGGAGTCAGTCTTGTGCGACTGAGCACAACTATATGTCAGTGCGTGCAACCTAACCTTGTTCTTAACCTCACAACTGGTCCAACTTGTGTGACGCAGCTGACTCGTTGTACTAACAGACCGTTTGCGACTTATGTTGTAACTTAAAACATTGCATACAGACTGATATATGTATATATTCAAACGACGTTTTCTCAAACATTCATCTACTGATTACAATATAACATCATGTAGTTAATCAATATTTCATCATCATACAGTAAGCAAATAACAACCATTCACATAAAAATTCACAACATCAATCACCCATTCAAACACAAGGGATAACGTGGAAACCCATTTGGGAAAAACCACCAAGGTGCTCTTCATTTGGCATGAGAAATGGATATAGAACCTTGCAGTTTGTAGGATGCAGAATGATCTTATGATATGTCTTTATGACTCAGACTTCTGGTTCTCATGCTCTCTGGTTTGTTCTTTTACCCTACTTCTACTGATTTACACCTAGCCTGGATTGAATATCCTAATCACTGTCTGCACACTCAGCTGCAGATCCCTTCTACTCCTAGCAGTCTGCACACAAAGCAGCCAGATCCGCGGCTCAAAAGCCTCCTATTGCTATGAGACTCTTCCTGAGTCTTCTCTTCTTCTAATCTCTACAAAATTACAGCAAAATGGCATCCTTTGCTATGGATCACCAATGAATATCCAAACAATAACTATTGATCACTAACCCTTATATAGAACAGGTTCTCCCTAATTATCACTTCTTTTAGACCACGTAGGGTCAACTACATACTGCTTATCAGTTACAGGTCACGATCAGCCATAAAAAATGGTTATAGGCCGTCAGGGTCTGACACAAGGCACTATCAGCCTAACTTACAAATATTCCCTCGTACATGCATTGCCGCAGTCTTACACCGCCTTAAGTGGCCATGATATGTACCTGCCATCTTCCGGTTGTTATCACCTGCACATCCATGCCCTCACCTTTCCTTCATCATGCGCATCTCCATTTTGTTTGCGTTGGTCCTTTGCTTCCTCCATGACCTTCCTTTCTTTTTGTCATGCATGTGACACACTTTATTTTGCTTGCACATGAAATTCTTCTTTGTGCTCCTTTACTAGGCCAACAGGCCCCCAACACTCACATGTGGCTCATCCCGAGCCACTAAGCAAAAAGGTATATCTCCGCAAAACTGGTCTTGTTGCAAAATTTTATTTCCTTGCAAGATTTTAAGTTGTTGGTGCCAGCTCAGGCTTGGCAGGAGGACGAACCTTGTTCTGGAATTCCTTCACCATATTTTGAACTGTAGTGACTTCCTCTGCCACTTCTTCTTCTTGTGTGGCCAACTGTTCAACACGGTCAGAATGGACATGTTTTGACGGTCCTGCATCTATCGATTGTACTATGCCTTGAAGTTATTACTACACAGGATGAATAAGGTCTATGAGCCATGTTGCTTTTGACTGATGTGTCTCTACCTCAGCTTCCCTATCCTACTCTCATTTGCGAAGGGTTCGCACTTCTTGCTGCAGTCTCTTGATCTCTACATTTTTGGTGACATTCTCCTGGAGGGGTAGCTTCTTCATTTCCACTTTTGCAGTGCTGATTTTGTCATCTACCTCTCGCACACTCTACCTGATGTTCTTTTATGTTTCATCTTCAAGCAATGATCCCCAAATGGTAGCAACAACATCTGCTACTTTTTCACAGAGCGCTTCGCCTTCTCTAATTTTCTCAGCAGCTTTAGACGCTGCTCTTCTTCTTTCCTCAAGCACCTCTAGAGGTGTGCTTGGAATCTATCTAGCTTGCAGTTCTTCCACTTGCTGCTGAAGATCCTGCACAATATTTACTAGCCTAGTTACTTTAGCCATGGTGTCCTCATCTTCTTGTCCTACCTCTAGCGGGAATTATGCAATGGCATTCCTGATAGTGTCTGCAAATGTGATGCGGCTTTGTTCACGTGCTAGTATTTCCTGTTCTCTTTCAGCAAGCAGGGTGATGCACCCTTGAATTGCTTGCTCTTTCTCTTTCAGTAGGGCCTTGTGAAGGTTTTCCTTTTGTTGTTGTTTTGTTGCTTGATAAGCAACAACATTTTCCCTCAGCCAAATTTCAGACACTGCCTCCTGATGAATTTCATAGACTTCATTCAAGGCTAGCTTGGAGAAGTCTATCTGCACACTATTGTCATCAGGACCTACAATTGTATCTACTTCTGCCTCTAGTTCCTACCTTTAAATAATCACTTTGATTGAAGGCACTAACTCTGGTGTAACTAGTGGAATACTGGGATCAAAACCATATGTCTCGGCTTCCATAGTGGATTTGACATCCTAGATGGCCTCTAGCAACTTATTGAGATGGCCCTCAACTTGGATAGAAATGTTTACTTGTTGTGACCTTAGACTAGTGAGGTTATCTTGCACAACCTTAGAAATGGCATTGAAAAGTTCCTGCACATCATCTTCAGTCAATGTGTTCATGTTAGCTATTATGTCGGCTTTCTACTTCTTGCGGGATGAGTGGCCCTCTTGTTTTCGTGTGTGTGTCTGTGTCTGCACATGCCCTTGACTTGATGGGTGCTCTAATGCATGATGATCTGAGCCAGCATTATCATCATTGTCCTCAGTTTTTTCTTGCGACTAATCATCTTGGTTGTCATCGCCTTCATGCTCTTCACCATGAAATTGGTGAAGCGATGGTTCCTCTACATCCTATTCTTTGGGCAATGGCTCTACCAGTGGGCCGCGCCATTCCTCTAGCCAAAGGTTGATGATTGCATCCACGTCCTTGATTATCACCATGAAGTCTGCATGGTGCACTTATTTGATCGGGTTCCTTGTTGGTGCTAGGATTGTATTATGCACTTCAGCTTGAAAATTAATAAATGATGCATACCTATGTATCATCGTAGTGGAGATTCTGTGGGATCGACGGACAACATCACGCAGCGCCTCTACATGTAAAAAGAATGAAATGTTTTTATCCTTCTACCGATTGATGTTCACCTTATCTTCCCACAAATTCTGGTATTTTGTGCCAAGGAAAAGTAGTGGGACATCCATCTGCACATAGTTCGGTGGGTTACCCCACATAGTGAACGAAATTAAGATTAGCAACCAGGAATAGTGGAATTTTTAGGTGGGATTTTCTGGGCCAGGGTCACATCGTCTATGAGTTCGTTTAATAGGTACTGCAACCAGTTGAATACTCCCCCTAGTGCACATAAATCTGTGAGTTCCACTTCCCACACCAAACATTTATTGGGTCTCATCTTGTGGAGCAACTTACAAGATAAGATATTTGCAGCGATGTGCACACTTCTATCCTGGATGGGGCTAATCAAGAAGTCCAGACCCACTCTCTGAAGTTGATACTTCCACTTGATATGGGTGTTGTCTTGCTTGGCCAAGATGGCGCAGTATCATTGCCTTCGTTTGGGAGGATAGTGATCCTTGAAATTATCTCGACATCGACTGGATATGGGTGATCCAGCCACATGAATCCTCTGTGAAAGAAAACTAGTAACTGATTCACGTAAGTGTTGACTTGTATGCTATGGCCAAAGTGGGGCATAAAAAACATGTTCGTTAGACCTCCATGGGAAATTGCCTCTACCCACTCCATTGGCTTGATCACCTGGGCTTCACTTGTGGTGGACTGGTCCATGACCAGGAATTCTGTTATTTGCAATCCTTCCTGATGTCAAGTGTCAAATTCCTCAAACTTCAACCTAGCCAACTTAGGCATGATATCCTTCAGCAAGGGGACGCCATTACGAATTCGTGGCGCCACCAGAGTAGTAACCTCCTTCTTTCGGAGATCCCTCTCCTCTGCATCGTTTCTCCTTGGCTGAATGTAGTGTGGGAAATTTGGATCAGCTCGCTCCACTTCTAGCCCTATCCATGGTAGTGAGTCTTCTTCCATGACATCCTCTGCTTCTTCACCGATAGATTCCTTTCCTCTTTCTCCCACGATGGTCGTAGCCTTGTGTTTTCTTTGTTACGGTGGTGGTGGTTTGGATGCCTCTCTTGGTTGCTTCTCGCTGGGCTGCCTCGACTCCCTGATAGGTGTTGTAGCTGCTTGTTTTGGTCCCAGAGAAACTGGCATTCTCTGAGCTGGGTTAGGCACATCACATGAACCAGGGGTTGGAATGGTAGCATGGCCAACCCCATTGACAGGTTGTTTGCATGTTCTTGCCATGGGGTCAATATCTGGTTGCTACTGCTATTGCTGTACCTCAGGCAACTGTATTTATTCTTCCTCGTCAATGGGGTAACTGGAGATAACAGTTGCATCTAATACCTCACTCTCACTAGGGATGTCAATTACCATGGACGTCAGCTTACTTGAACAAGGATGGTAGGGTTTATATTTGTAATCACGCGGCTCTGGTTCTCTCAGCTCTCACTGTGTGTAAAAGAATGCTTGATGGGGAGGCCGAGAATTTATATGCCCCTTTACGTCCTGCAATTGTCATTTCACAGGAGGTCGATATATAATCGACCTCCTGGGTTTCTTATGCTAACACATTCTTCATTAATTTCTGCAACTCGCTTTATGGGTTGTACCTGTCAGCATAGTTATGGCAGTTATGCTGAGGACGAGTGATGGGACCAAAAAACACACCGTCCTTTTCCTCGTATTACGTCGAATTAATGTCACTTAGCTATCACAACTGCCACAATCTTTGCCAGAGATTCGTAGTTTAATGTCGGTCATCCTGTCATTTCCATTTTTTGCATCCTTTTTCCGTTTTTTGCTTTTTTATGTGCACTTGGCATTTTTTCTTGTGCTTTTACGCTAGTTCTATCGCAACCCTGCGACAGAATAGGTTACGTGCTTTGGCCTCTCATATTTTTTTTTTCGGCGCGTGATTCTAACCCGGGATGTTATGCATGTCATAGTATGACTTCAGGCGACTGTCGTTCACCATGCCCGTGACATAGGTACCATCTAGCTTTTGGAATTTTACTGCGCCCGCATCAGTGATGTGCACGATCCTATATGGCCCTAGCCAATGTGTCTTCAACTTTCCTAGGTGGTTGAGGAATTTGCTGTCATACAGTAAGACAAGCCCTCCTTCTCCGAATGGCTTAACTATGATATGTTGATCATTCCATGCCTTTTGTCACTACTTCTCAATAGTGTGATGAAATTCCATGACAAAGCGGTCATCCTCCATTTGCACTAGCTGCAACAATCTTTGTTCAACAACACCTTCATTAGTCATTCCCATGAGCATGACAATCCTTAGAATTGGCACAACGTACTCCATTGGTAAAACATATTCTTGTCCATATACTCATATGAATGGGGTGTGCCCTGTTAGTCACTTGTAGGTTGTGCGATATTCCCGTAGCACAGCTAAGACTTTCTGGTCCCAGTCATCCCGACACATATTGCATACCTTGGTTAATGCATTTTCCAAAATCTTGTTGAAAGATTCGACTGTTCCATTCGCTTGAGGATGGTAGGGTGTCGTCTTCTTATGCTGGATCTGAAATTCTACAGTGAGATCATCAATCATTTTGTTAAAAAAATGCATACCCTGGCCACTTAGTAAAATTTTTGGACAGCCAAATCTGGTGACCATGTTTTCAAACAAAAACTTTGCTGCAGTCACAGTAGTACAATCCTTAACAGGCGCAGCTTCAACCCATCTGGTCAAATAGTCCGTCGTGGTGATAATGCAGTGCATGCTAGTTCTCTTTCCTAGGAGAATGATCGGTCCAACAAAATCAACTGCTCATTTTTTCAAATGCTTGAAGGGTTACCTATGGTGCAAGTGGCATTTTGTCGCGGCGCGATGAATTTTTATTTCTTTGGAAAATATCGGAATGTTTATAGAAGCTTTTAGTATCCATGGGTATGGTTGGCCACCATAGCCTTGCCTGCAGTATTTTACGCACAGTTGCTTTCCCAGCGTAGTGCCCTCCTATGACACCGGCGTGTGCTTCACTCATAACCCAAGGTCGTTCATAATAAAAAACACATTAGTGTAGGTTTTCGTCCGCGCCCAACTTATACAAATGTCCTGCGATTAATGTATAGTCGAAAGATTTGAAAACCAATTGTTTCTTCTTATTAGTTGACATTCCTTCAGGTGCATATAATGTAATTAAAAGGTGGATGATGGCATTAAATTCATGGTTATGATCGTTCATCATAGTGACCGCAAATAGTTGCGCGTCGAAAAATTATCCTCCAGGCTGGTTGGTTCTTCACCACTTTCTATCCTTGACAAGTGATCTGGCCCAACATTCAGATGACCAGGTTTAACTATGACCTCGAAGTCAAATTCCTGAAATAGGAGAAGCCATCTACAGATTCCCCCCCCCCCCACTGGCTTGTTGACTAGGTACTTCAGCGCTGAATGGTCAGTGTACATCTGAAAATGTCCACCCAACAAGTAGTGTCAGAATTTCTGAAGTGCATAGACCATGGAAAGGCCTTCTCTTTCTATCATGGTGTAGCTCTTTTCTGTTGTTGATAGTTTTCTACTTGCGAAAGCAATAGGGTGGTAAAGAACACCCTCTCTTGGTTGTGTCAAGACTATGCCGAACACAATAGATGACGTGTCGACATGCACATGGAACTCTTTCTTCCAGTCCAGGAATACAAGTATTGGTGCAGTGGCCATTACAATCTTCAATTTATCCAAGCTTTCCTGACACTCTGTTGTCCACTGAAACTTGGCATATTTCTTTAACAGTTTCTCCATAGGTGAAGTGATCGCTGCATAACCTCTGATGAACTTCCTGTAGTAGCATGTATGCCCCAGCACTGATCTGAGTTGCATAATTGATGTAGGTAGTGGTAAGTCTAGTATAATTGCAATTTTTGGTGGTAAGATATCATTATGACATACAACGTGACCCAACATCACACCAAATGGTGCATAGAAGATACATTTTTTTATAATTAATTGCAATATGATACTGGTGACAACGGTCTAGCATCATGTGCATACTCTCAATGTGGTATCTTACTAGACTGAATACAGTCCAATCATCAAATTAAACCTCAAGAAATTTATGTATAAAATATTAAAGAGCAGAAACTACTATTCTAGAAAAGATAGCAGGCGCATCCTTGAGGCCAAAGGGCATTACCGTATACTAATAGCATCCCCATTCAGTAACAAAGGTTGTCTTGTGATAATCCTCCTTCGCAATTCGTACTTCATGATAGCCTGAGAAACCATCAGTAAATGAACACATCTCTTGTCCTCTGACACTTTCAAGTACTTCATCCATAAATGGTGTTGGGAATGGATCATGCAAGCATGTGTCATTCAGCTTTCTCAGGTCAACACAGATCATGACTTCACCTATTGTTTTCTTATCCTAGATCACTATACGGCTGATCCACTATGACTCCTCAACAGGTTCAATAACTCTGGCGTCGAGCATCTGATCGAGTTCTACTTTTACCCTTTCTTTATACTTGGGGTTCATCCTATATGGTCACTGCTTACTTGGTTTATCATATGTTCGCAAGGGTATTTTAATCTCCCCTAAGTCTCCCACTATTCTCTTCATTTTTGAGAAGTTGGTAGGGAATAGGTCTTGATACTCATGCAGTAGATCTGTGATCTTTACAACTGATTCTTCATCCCAATAATCTCCGATATTGGCGAACTTCGGGTTTTCTGGCGATCCAATATTTACTTTCTTGATTTTTTAGGGCTGGAGGAACTGGTCACTTGAAATGCCACTTTCTTCTACTTCTCGTGTGCCCTCTGATTTTGGTATGTTGATGTTAGTTGGATCATCATCTGGGTCTCTTGTTAGATTGTAGCATGCCATCCACTTTTGAATGGTTGCACTGCATTGGTGAGAATTGGCCTCTTTAATAGGGATCTCAACAAATATCTTATCCTTTACCACTTGAAGCGCAACATCAATTGTAGGGTTTTGATCAGCAAGTTCAAATGTATGCACGAATTGTTTAGTGACTCTAATTAATTACACAAGCGAACCCACCTCCTTGTATTCCCTTAATTATTTACCTTGCACTTTGTGATCAACTGAGGACATTGTTTGACATGGTCATGTCCCTTATAGTACAAACATGTCTTCACAATCTCTAAACAATATCTGGCGTAGTGGCCTGGTTGTCCACAATTATAGCATGTAACTTGACCTATTCCTCTACCAAATCCTCCTCCTCCACCTCTTCCTTTGAAGTTTCCTCCACCCCTTCCCTGCGGGTGTGGTTGCTGTGGTGGGTACTGGTTCTGCTAGTAGTGTAGTTGATAGTGGTTTTGTTGCGTGTACGGCTGCTAAGGAACGTATGGATGTTGGTACTAACTAGGTGCAAAATTTACAGGCTAATAAGAGGCTTGCACCTATTCATCCTGAGTGAGCCCTTCATTTTTCAATAAGTAGGTGTCGACAGTATTTTCTTTCAAGAGCTGATATGCTCTGCAATCTTTCTCATCATGTCCTACTGATTTACAAAATTTACAGAAGAGGCTTGCAGGGGAACTTACAAATTTTTGCAAATATAAATACTCTTTTTCACGATGGCCTCTTGACTGGCATTTGTGACACCATGGTAGCCCATGGCCATTTAATGGGTTTGTTGCACCTGACACGATGTAGTTCATGGAGGTCGGACAATTATCCTTATTGTGTCTGTCTGTTCTGCATTTTGTGCACCACAAATATTCTTGTGATTCCTTACCCTTCTTGATGTCTTGAAGTTGTATCATTAGATTGGATAGCTGCAACTGAATTTGGACCATCTCTACGACACCATCGCCAATGGGTGAGGCTTCTAACTTCATTGCCAGTTCTAGTGCTTTTGTCTGTGATTCTATCTTTTCCTACATTAACGACCCTCGGATGTGTGGTAACAATGCAACAATAAACCACTCTTTATGCTGTACATCTAACATTTGGAAGCTTACCTTGGCCATCATTTTTAAACCGTTGGTCAAAATCCCATACCGTTTTCGCCAGTGCTTGTTTTATTTCTTTGATGTTGGTAATACACTACGACTCCGATTTAGGTTTTCTGAAATCAGAGATCATTGCAACTTGCATCTCTTCAAGGGTCTTATGCGGTGTTATAGTTGGTGTGGCACAAAACTTCAGAACCAATCCAGCGTGCGAACCCTCAAGGTCGTGATCATCTATGCCTTCTTTATGTCTGCATTATTGACTAAACGCACCATCCAAACAACTTCACAGAGGAACAAATGCTGCTCTGGGTCTTCCATTCCATTTCCATTGAATGTGGGTAACCGAACATCCATCGCAGCAATTGAGTTGGCGTCGAGGTTTTCTGGAAAAGGATTCAAAGGAGGTGTTCCCTCTCATGCACTAGTCATTGGGCTAGCACTATCCATATTAGCAGTCCTTTATGGGGATGAAACTCTACATATTACCTCTGGCGATATAGCTGGTGTTATGTAGTTGCATATTGACCTTGGTGTCTCCATAGAATCCTCAGAATCTTCTGGTCCTTCCAAAATAAGGCTATCGTCCTCCTCTTCATTGCAAGACCTTTCGTCTTCGTACGATCAAAGTTCATGTTCACTCTCCTTGAACAGACTAGGATTTCGTCATCCCTTTTCGGTTTTCCTTATCTTTCCTGATCTAAATATTCTTCCACTCCTTAGGATTACAGCTTCTAGTTTAGGTTGTTAGATTTTTATTATTTAAGTTAGCATAATTATGTTAAGATCTTTAACTAAGAGAATAACATGCATAGCAANGAGACAAGAGACACAAAGAATTTTCCTCGGGGAAACCATAAAGGAGAAAACCCCGCAACTTCCTCAGAGATAGAATCAACACCAAAAGTAAAACCCAAAAATATAAAGATGATCTCTTGATAGTAGTAGTCTCTCTCTTGTCCCATCAACTTCTCCTCTCACTCATGCGCCCCAATGAGTGAGTGTGTGTGTGATAAATAGAGAGGCTCACTCTCTATTTATATTATTTCATTCACTTGAAACCCACTCCAACATGTCAGCCTCACTTAACAATTACTTACTAGAGTGAACATCTCTAGGAGTGTCTAATAACCCAAGTGCCCCACAACTTGTGGGGATTTTGCCTCCTCCGACCAACAAGGAGGGTTATCCTTAACATAATGGTGGGGACTATTGCCCTGACTTACAATGACTCACCTAGGGTGGACTTCTCTAGGATAGTCTAACAATCCTAGGGCCCCAAAACCGAGGGGACTTTAACCCTTGACCAATAGGAGGGTTACCCACAATGACTTGACATGACTTGTTTACATTATAGAACCTCCCGATAGGAACATCATGGCATGAAATGACTCAAATACATTACAAACACATCCCAGAATAAACATCGGGGTACAATACATAAGATATACAGATGAATACATTTCAAAGTTACAAATACATCAACACTCCCTCTTAACTAGGAAGGTATTCTCTCGACAGAATTTATCAGCACAAGTCTTCTTCTCTGTATCATCTGGATTACCTTCGAGTCCTTGTAATATTCAAGTCATGTTCATCTTCAATTCATCTTCATATTCAAGTCATCTTCATCTGGATCTGGATCATCATCGCTAGATCTAGATTATCACTGGATCTGGATCATCATCACTGGATCTGGATTATCACTCAATCTGGATCATCATCACTGGATCTAGATCATCACTCAATCTGGATTATCATCACTGGATATGGATCATCATCACTGGATCTGGATCATCACTGGATTTGGATCATCATCACTGGATCTAGATCATCACTCGATATGGATCATCACTGCTGGATCATCACTGCTAGATCATCATCACGTGTGCTATCTCATGATTCTTCTCATCACAGGAAGTTCTACAGAGCCAACCCTTTTTCATGTTGGTTGTAGGCCTAGCCTCCATGTAGATATTCTTCAACACTTATATCTGACACCAAGTCAGAATGGCCTACCCAGCACTTACATCTGACCATGAGAGGAACACATCCAACACCATGTCAGAAAGGCACGCCCAACACTCACATATGATCATGTAGGAACCAATCCTATAATCACATCAGAAAGGCCCAGTACTCACATCTGACATGTGGGAACACATCCCACAACCCTATCGAAAAGGCTCATCACTTATATCTAGCCATGCGGGAACAAATCCTGCAACCATGCTAAAAAGGCTCTGCACTTATATCCAATCATGCAGGAACACATCCTGCAACCATGAAGGAAAGGCTCTACACTTACATCCACCCATGCAGGAACACATCCTGCAACCATGATGGAAAGGCTCTGCACTTACATCCACCCATGCGGGAAAAAATACTGCAAGCATGATGGAAAGGCTCTCAACCCTAGGTTGAGGGTTCCTGGTAACTGACCAGGTGCCTCCATTCTCCAAGAGAATGGCATCAACCCTTAAATTTGATCAAGTGGGAACACATCCCTCAATCACATCAGAATGGCCATGTGCTCACATCTGATCATGTGAGAACACATCTCACAATCATATCAGAATGGGCCTCAGTCCTAGACCAAGTATTCCTGGTAACTGACCAAGCACCTCCATTCCAAGAATGGAAATAGCCCTTATATCTGATCATGTAGGAACCAATCCTATAGTCATATCAGAATGGCTCAACACTCATATCTAACATGGAAGGAACCAATCCTCTCACCATGACAGAATGGCTCAACCCTTACATCTGACCATGGAAGGAACCAATCCTCTCACCATGTCAGAATGTCTAACGGACTCATCACTTCCTCTTGGAAGGGACCTCGATCTAGAGAACACCAAGCTTCTCCCTGAAGTACTCAAACTTCACTCTGGATGATGGTTTCATCAACACATCAGCTATCTATTCATCCGTCGCAACATACTGGAGCTTCACTTCTCCCCTCTACACCATATCCCTGATATAGTGATACTTGATCTCAATATGCTTCGACTTGTCATGGAACACCGAGTTCTTTGACAACTTCACACAAATTTGGTTGTGACAATATATACAAGTAGCATCTAACTAGAGATCAAATAAATCAAACAGTAGCTTACTCAGCCATACTGCTTCACAACTAGCTGAACAAGCTATGACATACTCTGCTTCAAGTGTACTAAGTGCTACACAGGATTGCTTCCTGCTAAACCAAGAGATCACACATGATCCCATACTGAAGCAACACTCTGAAGTGTTCTTCCTATCGATGGGACTGCCTGCCCAAACATAACCCTCCAGATTAATCTTTTGATTCACCTCATACTTGAGCCCATAATCAACTGTACCCTTCAGGTACCTGAGAATATGCTTTGCAGCAATCAAGTGAACATGTCTTGGATCTGTCAAGAACTGGCTCAAGGTGTTCATAGCAAAGCAAATATCTCATCTCATGTTCGTTAGGTACATCAAGGACCCAATCATCTGATGATACATCGTGGCATCAATCGTCTCTGATGAAGCATCACTCAATAGCTTCATGTTCGATGCCATAGGTGTGGTCATGGCCTTGCAGTCCATCATCCTAAACCTATTTAGGATCTCTACTGCATACTTCCCTCGTCCGACGAATATTCCATCCGCATTCTGCCACACCTCCATGCCTAGAAAATAGTGCATCGACACATAACATGAGCATCACTAGTCTTCCACCTTCAACTTTGAAGCTAGGGGTGGAATCCACTTTACTCCAGTAAAGCCTAGAGTCACCAGTAAGCTATCCATCCTATCATACCATGTCAAACCTCAGGATCTTCTGTAGTCACTCCCTCTGAAGTGAAGTATCATACTCCCTCTGTCTTCTGTACTCTATGCACTAAAACATTCTGTAACGGAGTGACAAGTAGCTTCCTATGCTACTAATATTCTATGTATCCATCTAGGATCACTGGATACCAAGATACTCTATCTTGAACTTTTTCAAAAGTTCTTCTTGCACCCATCTGTGAGCTTGTCATCCTCTATAGGCTTTCATCTTCAACCTTGTAGCAAAGGTTAAGATCTTCATCAATCTCATCATGTATGTGTTATCCCATTGGTGTCTTCTGAATTAAGACAAGGCCTTCTTTCATTTGCACACATGATTCTGCCTGTCATGTGTCTCAACTCCCATTGGCTGCAAATGTCTCTTCGTAGTCTATGCCTTCTTTTCGTGAGAAGCCTCATGCTATGAATCTTGCCTTGTATCCCACGATTTTTCCATCTACTACATGATGGAACTACGATCTTCCCTTCATGTATTGATATTGCATTATAGACATCATTCTTATTGAACTGGTCTTTCCTTTCTTCTTGGTTACTTCTTCATGGATGGAAGGTTTTGCATCAATGATGTCGCTGCATTTGTCATATTATTCTTCATCTTGAATTTTCGTCACTTGTTCTTCGGAACAAGTCTCATTCTTCTTTTCTTGTAGGCGATTATGCATGCGATCTTTCTTACAAGTCAAATGCATTTGTATGGTTAGAAACATTTCATAAGGAATATTCATACTGGAAAATTCTTATGCATAAATATATGATCATGCAACTACTTTAGCCAATACAACATCCCTCCATATTTCAACAAAGAGGTTTCATTCTAGATAAGAAACAATGGAGAGTTGTATAGCACCATGAGCTAATTACCCATCACATGCATATTAGTAATATACTGTCATTAATGCAAACATTCTATCATGCATAATACATCAACTGGATATAAACAAATGCATAATCAAAACAATATCATGAAATGACAATTGAATACTTATCTTTATTTGTTTCATGGGTAGACTCCTTCTTGAGCCTTCAGCTTCATCATATTCTTCATTCATAATAGCATTGTTTCTTATCCAAATGCTAAGATGGATAAGAGGTAATTCAAGAGTTGAGTTCTTCATATTCCTCATTGGTTGAGGGATTTTCTTTGGATGGTGAGAGCTTGATCTTTAGTTGCTCCCATCTTCTCTTCTCTTATTATGAGTCGAGCTTCTTCTTCTTGTGTGTGCTCTTTCCAGAGTCTGCTGAAAGTAATCACTTTCTTCTAGCACACATTCCTCGCATGAATGAATCCCATGATCCTTAGAGGCCATTCAAGGTGGCTATCACCACTTCTGCATTCTCCACTTCTTCTTCTACTACTACAAGTTGTTCTTTGATTTGAGAGATGACTGTATGGTCTCTGCATTCTGGATCTTCACATTCTTTAAATGGTTTCTTAAGGTCATATTCCGATTTATGTTCTTCCCTTCAGATAGCTTGGTCAAGGAGTCAAACATCTCTTTCAGTGTTTTTAGGGAAGACACTTGTGGTACAAATTGATCCGTGACTAAATCAACAATGATCTTCTTGGCCTTGACCAAGTTCTTCTTGTGTAAGGTTTTGAGCCTCATCTCCCTCTGGAACTAGAACCTCTCTACTCATGTAGGTGTCCAGTTCATTTTCTTTAGAGAGATCATATACTTCCATGCTTGGAATTTTTCAACTTCACCAAGCTTATCATCAAGATGATGTGATATATCACTTTGAAATGAGAACCTCAAATGAAAATAGCAAAAGATTATATCTTACCGATTTGAGGTGTTCGTCCTGGTTCTGGAGCTGGCTGATCTAGGGTTTGTCAAAAAAACCCTAATTTTCAAAATTTGGAATCTTGCAGATATTATTGGATAGAAATATATATCTCTTCAAGGCAAGCTATCCAATGTGTACTCCTTTTCTGAAAACAATGGAGGGAAGCTCCCGGAACAGGAAGCCCTAGTTTTCCAATTTCTCCTATAGAAATGCTTGATACTGTTTCTATGATATCTCCTAAAATAATGCTCCTATGTGTCTGTAACTTTGCACTGAGGTAGCCTCGCATGTCCCTATTCCAAAACCACATGTTTCATTAGGATTTGTTTCACCAATTGGGACTTATGATCATTTTCCCAAGGTGACATGTCAGAGGACTGTTCAGAATAGTGAAGTTGTACGGACTACGACGTGTCACTATTTCATTTTCTGGGTCTGAACTGTGGACCACCAAAAGTATATTTCGTGCCCTTTTTGGAAAATATTCATAAATTTTATTTGGACCTTTGTATCCCAAGATATAGGAATTATCCCCAGGTGTCCTGTTTAGGGATGAATCCTGGAAGAGGCTGGAACCCTAACTTGGAGGGCTCATATCTCCCCACATATAGTGGATCTGAGGTTGAATTTTTGATACATTGTACATAAATATTTAATCTTCAACCTATGCCATTTTCCACTCCTGATCCATCACCAATCCCAAGATATAGTGAATGTACCAAAACTTATCATTTTTAGTATTTAGGGTTTTTCCAGCTCGGGGTCAAACTAGAGTTTGAATTTCCTGAAGTTTCACCCAACCAGAAATATTGACCCAGGTCTCTAAACTTTGATTTTGATTAGAAGAGAAATCCTATGCTAGGCTCACTAAAATTTTTCTCTTTTATAAGAAGCCCTAATTTCCCACACCAAAAACTGAAAATCTCGGAATTGAATTCTGCTTCGACAGAAAGATGCACCCTTTAATGGAGAGTCATCCTAGCATACGTTTGTTGATGGATTGTGGAGAGAGAACCAAAAAGTAAGAAGCGCTAGCTTCTATAGCTATACAATGTCTTCTTCTTAGTTTAGCTCTGATACCATGTTATATTTTTATCGTTCAAGCTGGCATAATGATCTTAGGATCTTTAACTGAGAGAATAACATGCATAGCAATAAAAACACAAGAGAGAAGAGACACAAATAATTTTCCTTGGGAAAACCATAAAGGATAAAACTCCGCAAATTTCTCAGAGATAGAATTAGCACCAAAATTAAAACCCGAAAACATAAATATCATCTCCTCACAGCAGCCGTCTCTCTCTTGTCCTAGCAACTTCTCCTCTCACTCATGCGCCCCAATGAGTGAGTGCGTGTGTGATAAATAGAGAGGCTCACTCTCTATTTATATTCTTTCGTTCACTTGAAACCCACTCCAACATGTCGGCCTCACTTAACAATTACTTACTAGAGCCAACATCTCTAGGAGTGTCTAATAACCCTAGTGCCCCACAACTTGTGGGGACTTTGCCTCCTTCGGCCAACAAGGAGGGTTATCCTTAACACAATGGTGGGGACTATTTCCCTTACTTACAATGACTCACCTAGGGTCAAATTCTCTAGGATAGTCTAATAACCCTAGGGCCCCATGACTGAGGGGACTTTAACCCTTGACCGATATGAGTGTCACCCACAATGACTTGACATGAGTTGTTTACATTATAGAACCACTTGATAGGAACATTGGGGCATGACATGACTCAAATACATTATAGACACATCCCAGAATAAACATCGAGGTACAATACATAATATATACAGATGAATACATTCTGAAGTTAGAAATACATAAACAAAGGTTATGTGTTTCCAGGGAACATTTCAACTGATCCTTTCCCATATTCTTAATAGGCCATCTGTGACATAGCCTCCTTCTTAGGCATGCAACTCAACTACTTAGCTGTAAGATACCCTTCTCATAGGCAAGCATTTTTATCCATGTACTTATATATTACAAGTATCTTCTTCGGAGTCCTTGGAATTTTTTTTTTTTAGCTTCACTATATGAGGTTATAGTAACTACTGCAATATCAGTAATATATCCTTGCAATATGTTGTCAACCCAAAATTCAACAGATCTAGAAATGGTGTTACTTACACTGGTTACCTCACGAACCAACTGATCACTCCACTCAACAGTCTCTCCTCTCTGGAAGTTTGTCTGCTTAGTCGCCAATCTTGACAACCACTCATGCAATATAATGGGGAAATCGGAAAAGAAGATCTCATGAATATTAGAATATAGATATTCATATACCCAGTTTTCTGCACTCAATCATGTTCATGTGCACTCCTCTTGCATGAATGCTAGCGTTTTAGAGTCCAGCCAATCTTCTATCTCGTTCTTCATTGGGTGCCACAATATTTACCTCGACTTAATTAATTAAGGGTCTCGAAAACATAACCATTTGTTGGATTCAACCACCTTCTTGTCTCGACCTGCGGTTCAACACATCACAATACCAACAATACAGCCTAAGACATTGGCCCGACAGAAGGACTCTGTCGCAAAACCTGTGACGCAGGCGTAGTCTCACCCGAGATATCTAATGGGTAACTTCCAGAACCATGTTTTTGTAGTTGGAGAGGGATTATAGTCCTTTTGTGCATGGCCAAGGTGCTCGACGAAGGAAACTGGATGGCTGGACGGTGGAGTTAGTCTTGCGCGACTGAGCACAACTATATGTCAGCGCGTGCAACCTAACCTTGTCCTTAACCTCACAACTGGTGCAACTTGTGCGATGCAGCTGACTCATTGTACTAACAGACCATTTGCGACTTATGTTGTAACTTAAGACATTGGATACAAACTGATATATGTATATATTCCAACGACACTTTCTCAAACATTCATCTACTGATTACAATATAACATCATGCAGTTAATCAATATTTCAGCATCATACAGTAAGAAAATAACAACCATTCACTTAAACATTCACAGCATCAATCACCCATTCAAACACAAGGGATAACGTGGAAACCCATTTGGGGAAAACCACGAAGGTGCTCTTCATCTGGCATGAGAAATGGATATAGCACCTTGCAGTCTGTAGGATGCAGACTGATCTTATGATATGTCTTTATGACTCAGAATTTTGGTTCTCATGCTCTCTGGTTTGTTCTTCTACCCTGTTTCTACTGATACGCACCCAGCCTGGATCGACTCTCCTAATCACTATTTGTGCACTCAGCTGCAGATCCCTTCTACTCCTAGCAGTCTACACACAAAGCAACCAGAGCCGTGGCTCAACAACCTCCTATCGCTACGAGACTCTTCTTGAGTCTTCTCTTGTTCCAATCTCTACAAAATTACAGCAAAATGGTATCCTTCTCTATGGATCGCCAATGAGCAGCCAAACAATAACCATTAATCACCAACCCTTATACATAACGGTTCTCCCTATTTATCACTTATTTCTGACCACACAGGGTCGACTACATACTGCTTATCAGTTACAGGTCATGATCAGCCATAAAAAATGGTTATAGGCTGTCAGGGTCTGACACAAGGCACTATCAGGTTGACTTACAAATATTCCCGCATACGTGTGTTGCCACAGGCTTATGCCACCTTAAGCGATCATGATATGAAATTGTCATCTTCCAACCATTATCACCAGCACGCCCATGTGCTCGCCTTTCCTTCATCGTGCGCATCTCCATTCTGTCTGCATTGGTCCTTTGCTTCCTTTGTGAACTTCATTTTTTTCTGTCACGCGCGCGGTGCTCATTCTTTTGCTTACACATGAAATTTTTCCTTACGCTCCTTTCCTAGGACAACAGGCCCCTGACACTCACATGTGGCTCGTCCCGAGTTACTAAGAAAAAAGGTATATCTCCGCAAAGCTTGTCTTGTTGCAAAATTTTATTTCCTTGCAAAATTGGTCTTTCCCAATCTTGGGTTCCTTGTTGTAGGTCCATAGAGGTATACCAGGTTCTAGGTGTCATTTCCATTGTGTGTATGAAATGATGGACCCACTCCTACCACAAATATTCTACAAATATCATGCGACAAAGGTTAAGATGTTCAACTAGGTTCGTCTGTCCTGAATACTTGGAGTTTGCGAAGGTGACCTCTTCTCCAAACCTGACTTCCATCAACCTTCTACACCGTGGCCAGTTCGTTATAGAATTCTTATGTACACCCCACCATCTAGCAGGCGTAGCTTTTATTGCATGATCTAGCATAGACAAGTGTTGCGATTCTATTACAAGTTCTTCAAATTCATTTAAGAAAGTCGTAAGGTCAGATAAACCCTCATACCCTTAACTCATTCTCCACCCATCGTACAGACCTTGTAACTCTTGCGCACCTTCGCATAGATACTTCGTGTAATCTATTTTTCCAATTCTCTAAAGTCTCTCTTGAGTCAGATGTGTAGGAACTAGCACTCTTCCATCTCAGGTTACCATCTACTGTCGGATTGATATAATCTTCTTGCATAGCTGCGACATTGTAGATTTGGTCGAGATAGTCACCCTATCCCTCATTATAGACAGTCTTGACGTATATCTATCCCTCTAATGGATCAATGGGTGACACTACTCTCATTTCCTCATCTTCGAATAAGAGAATCCTTTTCTTGAAATTTATGATGGTCTAATTGTCTATGGCCCAATCTATTCCCAGAAAGTGGGGTATGGGTTCGTGTCATCAACAATTTTAATGACTTCAAAGTGTGCAAGTGTGCAAAACCCTTCGACATCGACAAAGACATTGCTCAACCGACCAATGGATAGGACCTTTGCCTAATTGGCAAGTTGCAATTGGACAGGAGACCAGTCCAAGCACGGCTTGCCCATACTTTCCCAAGTTTGTCACGTCAAAATATTGACATCTGATCCCAGATCCAAGATGATATAATCCATGTCATAGTCACCTATCTGTGCAACCATCCTCAACTCATGACCAGTTTTAAATTTATTTCTTACTTGGTTAACTTTCTTTTCAAGTCGCGGCTCTACAGGTATCTCTTCTATCATTGCTTGTAGTTCTGCAATAGCATCTTTATCTTGCATTAGCATCAAACAACTTGACAGCAAGGTTTTTATATTACTAACCTTTGGTGGGACCTTCTTCTGGAATATGCGTTGAAACCATTCAGGAATTTCCTTGACTTCTGCAGATGTCGATGGTACTTCTGGGTCTATGAATTCTGATTGTATGTCCAAGAATACTTCCTTCTATTCCTGGACATCTAGTGGCTCCTTTTTCTGCTTCGTTTTCCTTACTTATGGCCGTGGTTGTTCTTGAGGGTTATCCTGATCTGCTCTGGTCGTCGCACCTTTTTGTGTTACGACAATGATGTTCATGTCTCATGGTTTAGCCACAATCATCTTGTAATGTACCAAATTTGTCATTGGGTCACAATGGCCAAATCACATTTTCCATATTCATGAAAGTTGTCAAATGGATGCTAAAAGTCAAATAATTGCTAGGGAGGAAAATCACTAGTTTCTTAGGTTGGGGGTGGAAGCTTTGAGATTTGGAATAAGGGGGATAATAAATGATGTTTAGACATTAGAAGGGGATAAATATTTAATAATTGATCTTATTAAATAAATACAAGAGAAAATGGAATTGGTAATAGAGCATGAAGACACATGGAGACTATGGGGCCCACACTAGCTAGAATTCCTATGTTAAATGGTATCTTTCTCTTACAAATTCTAATATATGGAAATACTAATGTTTTTGGATGGATTATAAGGCTAATATAATTTTCCATATACTTCATAGGTCTAATTTGGTATGAATTGTAACTTACATGGGAGAGGAAGATCCAAATGGGAGTTTCATGGACACTTGGCTAGATTCCCCTTACATTTATGACATCTATGACACCAATGATGGATATTCTATGACAGTTATGACACAAGTGAGATATTAAGTCTGAAATATTTACATACTGACATGTCAGGACTGAATAGAGCATATTAGAGATCGAAATTGGGAGTTGGAGAAGGCCAAGAGGTTGCTACTCAAATTTGGGAGAAGAGGGAAGGTGAAGAGAGAGGCCACATGGCATAGCATGAGAAGCCACACCAATTCAACTTGGATTTGGTTTATGGATGGATTTGGAACCTTATAATACCAATAATTTTTATAAAATACAAGTATCATCCATGAGAAGAAACTTTTGCTCATTTGTGAATTGTGAGAGCTAGTGGATGACTAGTTTTCTTGCTTAAGCCAATTTCGAGGGTGAAATATTGCCATCCTAGTTGGTGTTTGGAAAAGACACTCAAGTATTTCATGGAGATTTAATGGAGTCTTATTTACATGTGTAATATACAGGAAATAATTTGGATTCTTCTATTGTAGCACTCTCTCTCAACTATTTCCAGTTTTCACACCATATTCATGCCTATATGGTGAGCTATTGATATATTTGGGGAATATTGTAATGATAATTATATTATGTTATGATGTATATTCTATTTATTTCATGTTTATAATACTCTCAGGTCTAAATACCCAAAATAATTCATGTAAAAATGTTGAACAATGAAGAAATAGTGTCATTTCTCCACTATCTTGTTGTGAACCATTGTAATGCTGATGATTTCGAATTGGGAGAGAATTTAATTGTAAATTTATTATTGGAATCAGTTAAATATTATATTTTATTCATTATTATAAATTTTCAAGTCTAAATTTCCAATATTTGTATGTCAAAATGACTTTTAATGAGCAAACAATGACCATTTCCACTCCATTTTGATATATGCCATGGTAATGCTTATTATTTCGAATGGAGGAATGTATGTATGATAAATGTATGATGTATGGACTGTAATTAATGTTGATTTAAATTCTAATTTTCATTAATTAAGCATTTTAAGCCATTTTACTCATTTTTATTGCATTGGGAGAAGATTTGGTGCATTTTCCCCAAGGGTCGAAATTGTGACTTGGGGGTTGTTTTGGAAAGAGTCATAACATACTATATAAACTGAACCATGATGCATATGAGAATTGTAAAAGGTCCCTTACACATAACCATCCTTTTTTAATAAATTCAAGTGACTTTGGGATCATTTGTGAAGCCATTTCCGGCAATTACCCGAGGGGAATTGGAGCCCCAATTTGCTAGTAAAGACTCCTACTTTGAACATAACATTAAAAAAGTTTGTAGAAGTAATTTGGAGGTCACAAAACATACATTAGAATTATATTTAATTTATATTATCAATCATGTACCTTCAGATAAAATTGTTAAGCATTTGGGTCAATTTGGAGGTCTAGACATCAAAACTAGTCAAGAGCCAAAAAAGTGAAAAAATTGGAAAATTGGGCATTTTAATAAAATTCCCAAAAGGGGACATTACAGTGATATCAGAGCATGGTATTGGAACCTATTTAATTTATGTATGGTATATATGAATTGAAGAAATTCATTAAGCCATGTGGTGATGATATGTTAAGGCAGGTTAATCAAGCATTCAAATTGGCACATAAAACTATTCATTGTGAAGACCTTAATGATTGGAGGAGACCAAGGAACTAAAAATTTCTATGGGTGTTGAAGAGTAAAAGGCATTACATGAAGAGGATAGAAATTCAATCCCAAATGACTTTGAAAAATATGAGGAAACATCACATGAGAAGGAATAAGAGTACCTTGAAACTATCGAATATAATTCTGAAACAAATTCTACTATGGACATGGACCAAAGAGCGTCTACTGATGGATGCTTGAACTATGAAGGAGTACCTACTGATGGGTGCTCACACCTCTATGTTGGTGACATAGAGATCAATTTTGAAAGTGTTGCTGCAAGCCAAAATTCCATTAAACATGAAAATGAAGACCTTGTAGCAGTTGAAGAAGAAACAAGATCAACTTCCCCATCACCACTTGAGCTTCATGAAGTTGTTCCAAGCAAGAAGGAAGAATATGAGGATGTTAATTTGCAAGAGCCTCATTTTCTTGAAGGGTCCTTAAATATGAATGAAAATAAGATCCAAGAAGCCCTTAGAATACTCCATGACACTTAAGCATTGGTATCAAATTCTTGTTGAAGAGCTACTTCCTTGGAGGAGCCATCCTTCCTTGAATACATGGAGAAGATCCAAAGAGCAATGTGCAACATCAAAGGTAATTTCATGTCTTTGCTTTTTGATAGAAAAAATGTCATTGAGCTTAGTGAATGTTTACATGAATCCTACTTTAAGAATAATGAAGTTATTCATAAGCTCACAATTCAAAATGAGCAACTTCTTGAAAAGTTACAAGACACTTGTTTTTCCTCCTATGTTTTAGATTGTCAAATGGTAGATTGTTTGGAGGATTCTCATGACATGGTGGAACATGAGAAATTTGGAAATTTGAATGTACTTGATGCATTTGAAGATGTAATTGAAGGGATCTAAACACTTGATGTGGTTGAAGAGGAACTTGAATTGTCTCTTGATGAAGGGTATGCAATTTTTAAAGAAGAACATGATTCCTCTACATTGGAACCAATCTATGACAAAGGTTTCACACTCTTGAAGGAGCTGCATAATCTTACCTGAAGAACATGATTCCTCTACATTGGAACCAATCTATGACAAAGGTTTCACACTCTTGAAGGAGTTGCATAATCTTACCCCTATGGATCCTTCAAATTATGACAATTTTTCACTTACTGATCATTTGGGTGAGTTGGTTCTTTCTCAGGAGAACTTCACTTCTAAATTTTGCAGCAGTCAGACTAATGAAGTATGGGTGAAAGGTTTCTTTTTTATGGTGCCACATGAAGAGAATGGACATTATATTTCTCTTTTTTATGATGTAATTATTAGAGAACCATCTTATTTACATTTTTAGAAGAATTATTTTTTAAATTATGATTATACACATCTACATGGGTGCACCTATGATGTTCATTCGAGTCACTTGACGGCTCATGGTTTTTCTTGCTCAACACTTGGTTCATTTGATGTTGGGGGAACTTCATCCAACACTTGGGTGAAGAGGGATATGATTGAGGAACATTATTATTGGCAGAAACATCCTCTATTATTTCATGATTATATACATATTCATGTGTGTATTTATGATACTTCTTTGAGACACTTGAAGTCTTCGTGTTTTATTTGCTCCTTATTTGGTTCATATTTTGGTGGAGGTTCTTCATTCACTTCTTGGATGAAAGAAAAAATGGATGATTATTATTTTGATGCATATTAAATTCTTTGGGAGCATCATTATAGGACATGGGATCCTCACCTATGTCATTGGAGCGGATTTGACTGGTCACTTGAAGCATGTATGCACTTGGCAAATGGTAGTCTACTCACTAGGAGGTATAAGCACTTTCATGATTTCTTGGTGAGGCACCTCCTTGATGTACATTATTATTATGTTTTTATATACTTTGATGATATATATTATGAAATCATGATGTTTGGAAGAATGCATACAAGAAAATGGGATCCAGGAATTCTCTTTCCAAATGGTATGGGTTGGAGAGCACTCTTAATTATTGGAGTGCAATGTAAGCAATGGGACCCTGGTATAGTTTTTAGTCCGATTGATTTCAAATTATTTGGGAAACAAGAAGTATGGGAGATGGATTACCCACTTAATAAGGTGATTTTAATCAGAGTAGTTCAGCAGCAAGCATTGTGTTTCCTCTCTGAAATATTCGTGGTATCTCAAAGACTCAAAGTGGGTAGCTTAGTGGCAACTTCAAAGAATCATATAGAAAGCAGGTTCTTCAACAATCATGTTTGAAATTGCTTGAGGACAAGAAATATTGGGAAGGGAGGATTTGTAATGTCCCAAATTTGGCATTGGGTCACAATGGCCAAATCACATTTTCCATATTCATGAAAGTTGTCAAATGGATGCTAAAAGTCAAATAATTGCCAAGGAGGAAAATCACTAGTTTCCTAGGTTGGGGGTGGAAGCTTTGAGATTTGGAATAAGGGGGATAATAAATGATGTTTAGACTTAGAAGGGGATAAATATTTAATAATTTATCTTATTAAATAAATACAATATAAAATGGAAGTGGTGATAGAGCATGAAGACACATGGAGACTATGGGGCCCACACTAGCTAGAATTCCTATGTTAAATGGTATCTTTCTCTTGCAAATTCTAATATATGGGAAGCCTAATGTTTTTAGATGGATTATAAGGCTAATATAATTTTCCATATACTTCATAGGTAAAATTTGGTATGAATTGTAACTTACATAGGAGAGGAAGAGCCAAATGGGAGTTTCATGGACTCTTGGCTAGATTCCCCTTACATTTATGACATCTATGACGCCAATGATGGAGATTCTATGACAGTTATGACACAAGTGAGATATGAAGGCTGAAATACTGACATAATGACATGTCAGGACTGAATAGGGAATCTTAGAGGTCGAAATTGGGAGTTGGAGAAGGTCAAGAAGCTCCTACTCAAATTTGGGAGAAGAGGGAAGGTGAAGAGAGAGGCCACATGGCATAGCATGAGTAGCCACACCAATTCGACTTGGATTTGGTTTATGGATGGATTTGGAACCTTAGAATACCAATAATTTTATAAAATACAGGGATCATCTATGAGAAGAAGTGTTTTCTCATTTGTGAATTGTGAGAGCTAGTGGATGACTAGTTTTCTTGCTTAAGCCAATTTCGAGGGTGAAAGATTCCCATCCTAGTTGGTGTTTGGAAAGGAAACTCAGGTATTTCATGGAGATTTAATGGAGCCTTATTTTCAAGTGTAAGATACAGGAAATAATGTGGATTATTCTATTGCAACACTCTCTCTCAACTATTTCTAGTTTTCACACCATATTCATGCCAATGGAGGGATTGCGCTTTGGGTGAGATATTGATATCTTTGGGGAAGATTATAATGCTAATTATCTTATTTTATTATGTATATTCTATAAATTTCATTTTTAGAAGACTCTGAGGTCGAAATACCCAAAATAATTCATGTAAAAATGTTGAACAATGAAGAAATAGTGTCATTTCCCCACTATCTTGTTGTGAACCATTGTAATGTTGATGATTTCGAATTGGGAGAGAATTTAATTGTCAATTTATGATTGGAATCAGTTAAATATTATATTTTATTCATTATCATAAAGTTTCAAGTCGAAATTCCCAATATTTGTATGTCAAAATGACTTTTAATGAGCAAACAATGACCATTTCCACTCCATTTTGATATATGCCATGGTAATGCTTATTATTTTGAATGGAGGAATGTATGTCTGATAAATTTATGATGTATGGAATGTAATTAATGTTTATTTCAAGTCTCATTTTCAGTAATTAAGCATTGGAATCCATTTTACTCATTTTTATTGCATTGGGAGAATATTTGGTGTGTTTTCCCCAAGGGTTGAAATTGTGACTTGGGGTTTGTTTTGGAAAGAGTCATAACAGACTGTATAAAATGAAACATGATGCATATGAGACTTTGAAAAGGTTTCTTACACATAAAAAGCCTCTGTCAATAAATTTGAGTGACTTTGGGATCATTTGTGAAGCCATTTCCGGCAATTACCCGGGGGGAATTGGAGCCCCAATTTGCTAGTAAAGACTCCTACTTTGAGCAGAACATTAAACAAGTTTTAAAAAGTAATTGGGAGGTAAAAAAACATACATGAGAATTATATTTAAGTTATATTATCAGTCATGTACCTTCATAGAAAATTTGGAAGCATTTGGGTCAATTTGGAGGTCTAGACATCAAAACTAGTCAAGAGCCAAAAAAGTGAAAAAATTGGAAAATTGGGCATTTTAATAAAATTCCCAAAAGGGGAAATTACACATATAAACATTTACAATCATATTTGGGTTCAGTTTCTGTGTGGGGTTAGGTCCTGCAATGGTCCTTACTTGCCACTTTTTTATTATTTACCTTGGAGTCTGCCGATGGCCACTTCATTACCTTGACTCGCATAAGTGATTCGCTTCATTTACCAAGGTGCTCTTCATATGGCATGATAAATGGATATAGCACCTTGCATTCTATAGGATGCAGACTGATCTTATGATATGTCTTTATGAATCAGACTTCTGGTTCTCATGTTCTCTAGTTTGTTCTTCTACCCTACTTCTACTGATCCGCATGCAGCCTGGATTGACTCTTCTAATCACTGTCTGTGCACTCAGCTACAGATCCATTCTAATCCTAGTGGTTTGCGTATAAAGAAACTAGATCCATGGCTCAACAACATCCTATCGCTACGAGACTCTTCCTGAGTCTTCTCTTCTTCTAATATCTACAAAATTATAGCAAAATGGTATCCTTCGCTATAGATCCCCAATGAACAACCAAAAAATAAATATTAATCACCAAACCTTATACAGAATGGGTTCTCCCTATTTATCACTTCCTTCATACCACATAGGGTAGACTACAAACTATTTATCAGTTACAGGTCATGATCATCCATACAAAACAGTTATAGGCTCTCAGGATATGACATAAGGAACTATCGGCCTGACTTACAAATATTTCCTCGTACATGTGTTGCCATAGGATTATGCCACCTTAAGCGGCCACAATATGCACCTATCATCTTCCAGTAATTATCACCTGCATGCCCATGCGCTCTCCTTTCCTTCATCGCGCGCATCTCCATTTTTTTTGCGCTGGTCCTTTGCTTCCTTTGCGACCTTCCTTTCTTTTTGTCGTGCACATGATGCATCTTCTTTTTCTTGTGTGTGAACTTCTTCCTTGTGCTCCTTTCCCAGGCCAATGGATATTCTGCTTAGAAATTGAATCTTGGCAGTTTGATTTATACACCGTTGTCTTCATCGCTGAAATATGATCCCATCGACAAACTAGGACCTCCAAGTGAAAAGAAAGGAAAAAAAAGTTCTTGGGAATTTCCCATAGTTTTGGTGGATGTCTTGAAACCCCCAATCAATGGGGAAGACATCCCAAGAATGTCCCTAAAATTATCCTTTTCCATAAGGGATGTCCTAGTGACATCCCCATGTCCTTCTCAATTGATTGGGGATGGTGGAGGATAGGCATTCCTCTATCCCTAATCTATAGGGGATACCGAAATGCATCCTCGTGGTATGTTGCTGATTATGTTGACAATTGACAGAGAGGATAAAGCATTTGGATACTTTTTTCACATAAAGGGCTATGTCAATAGACAATTTCTTCACACCATCTTTGATAGCGAAATGCAACAAAATTTACTCAAACTATAATAATGAATATGTCTTTGTAGTGCTTGGGATACAATTTTCCCCATGGAGGATACAAGTACAACCTTAACATGGGGTTGATACAAGTCTGGATCTGAATACAATGTATCCATATCTAAAGACAGCCAGGATGCATTTGACTAAGACACATTTAAGAACTTTACAAGTCACTGATTTGACTAATACATATTTAAGAACTTCACATGTCAATAATTTGACTAAGACACATTTAAGCATGAAAGAAAATAACTTTATAAAGGATTTATGTAGATTTATTGAAGCATTTTCTGTTGTTTATAGAAATATTTTATGTTTTTCCAAATTACCTTAAATATATACCATTCCTCTATATCCAACTCCTACAAGGATGAGATTCTACTTGCAGCTTCCATCATTTGTCTTGTAACATCAATAATCTACAACGATAGCATGCCAGTGCCATGTATCCAATTCTATGATAGAATCTAAGAGAAATGGCTTGGGATAGCATTCCTAATGGGTGAAACAACATGATCAAAATTCCAATATAGGATTTCAATGAATCTATTTTTAAGTTATTTATACTAGGTATTGTTGACAATGCTCTCCTTAAACACTGTCATTTTGAGATCATCGACGCTTTAGTAACTTGCATATATAAGTGATCTTTAATACTACTCAACGCCTCCAATCTCCTGATGAAAGGAAATCAAATCAACCAAGGAAAAAACATTTCCATCACATAGGCATGTTAGCTAGTATAATACAACAATTATTTTGTTATAAAGTCGACTTTCCTGTAGAAAAATTATCTCAAGGCAGAGTAGCATCATACTAAAAACATGATGGTGTCCAATTCAACATCTTAAAATTGTATTTTGATAATGTTATGATTGTATTGTGACCTTGTTACTTACTGTCCTTCAACTACTGTGTTGTCTAGTCACCACTAATCGTTGATAATTTTTTTCATGTTTGAACCAACACATAATACTTAAGAATTGGTCCCATCATCAATCCTTAAATTAAGGCTCTAGATGGGAAAATATGGCTATAATGAAGTCTATTGTGCAAGGACAATCGAACTAGTTTCCAGGATGGCCAATATCTGCAAGTATAAATTTGACTTGGAATTATTTTTAACTCAAAAACCATAGGAAAAAGAACCTACCTTGTATGTAGGGAAATGATCAAATATATAAAGAAGTGTTTTTCGTATTTGTTAAACACTTAATAACCTTTGATATTATGAAAAGGTAGTCACGCTAACCTCTTTTATACTTTGGGAATGTGTCACATGCAGATATCAACTAAGAATAGAAAAACAAACCAACCTTTGAATTTGAACATGATGATAATATGAGTTAGGATTTTGGTACTGGAATGTATAAAATATCATACCCATGAAACCATATAACCCACTGTGAAGTGTCACTATAATAGGCTATCCAACAATTTAGTACTTCTATGTGACCCAACACTCCTTCATCACTAGAACCTTTGGACCACACCATGAAATCATGCTTTTGAACCATGACATTTAATACATATCTACCATACATAGAAATTGTTAACTATAGACATGCACAGGAAAACATTTCTTCCAAAACATAAAAAAACATAGGTAAGGTTCATCATGAAGGGATATAACATTAGTCTGTATTGTAAAAAAGAAAAAAAAAGTAGTCTTGTTGGAGTCACTTTTTTACAAGGACCATGACTGCCAAAGCTCGCCAAAAATGATTTGCACAGATGGTATTTGAGCATTATATGATGTCATCATGGTATGTAAGATTTTGCTTTGAATTTATCCATTTCATTTGAAATATATCGTAACCATTTCCCAAGAGTAGGTATTCTGATGTGTTATTGTGATTCCATGATCAGAACCCCTACAAGAAAAACAAAATGGTATATAACAAAACACTAAAAAAGAGTGTCCCAGCTATTAGGGAAAAAACAGTAAGATACCATGGTAATGTTTATTTCCCTTCTCTTCATAAATCGTTTCATATGAACAACTAATTAAGGCATCATATTAAACTAGAATATTACACCCAAAAGTAGGTATCCTTTAAAATATGCATTCCCATTGCTCAAAGGGTTGATGCATGGAGAGAGAACTGTATTCAATAGATCATAATTGAGGTAAAAAAATATTTAAATGCATAACAATAAACAAAAAAGAAATTGGATTATGCCAAAACCATAATCAGACCCACATCATGGGAAGATCATCTTTCTTGTTTTTGGAGGAGGTCCAACCCTCATCTGCTAACTCCACATCAACTACAACAACCTCCCATCCATCATTTTTAGGGTATATTTTCTTATAAATTTTCAACTAAAGACTTGGAATTTTGTCATATAATGTTTGTACAAGAGGGTTGCATGCCAGCTATGGAAAATCTATCTCTCATTCCTCACAGTCTAGCTAGATCTATGACTAGGCCTCCAAATATAAATATAGTAATCCAACAATGAAAATACTCACTCACAAGAAAAAGGAATGCCATTACCAAAAGGAGATTATCAAAATGTATATGTTATAAACCAAGTCCTGAATTAAGCAAAAAACTAGGCATGTGAAGAGAATTAGATAGAATAAATCACAAAAAATTTGGCAAGTATAAAAATATAAAGATAAACACAAGTGTCGGTGGATGCTAGATGGATACTTTGTCCTCCTTTAGGTCTGTTTGTCACTTGCAATCACTCTAGAAGCAAGGATATTCACTCAAATTGACTGCAGAAATGAGAAAAAACATTGTTTAAAACTTCTAAAGGATATTCATCTGTTTCCTGGGCGAGTACAAGTTCAAACCACCAATTAAACAAGGGATCGCAAGTTTGACTCATGTTTCCTGAGTCAATCTCTGTCAATTGCAATTTTGACTTAACCAATCCACAAAAAATCTTATGGGGGCCAATCCAAGTTAAACTTGGGATTAGGTGAGTTTGAATCCCAATTCCTATGACACTACTATAAGCTCTATGTTCCATCAGATATATATAAGAATACAAGATTGTGGCGGGTTGAGGAAAATTGAGAGTTAGGTGCAGGAAGATAAATTGCTCGGTGAGTTATCATATTTGACCAAATCACCTTTACAATGATATATGTGAAATGAAAAATACAACATTAGAAATATAACGCACGTTTTTCATTTGGAATTTGTCCACTATGATCGTTGATTAAGTCCCATTATTTCCTCCCTGCTAAAGAGGAAATTATCCTCAATTTCTATTGACAATACATCCTATTACATAATAGTGTGTGTTGGATTGACCCATGTGGATGTTGGGAGAAGTTCAATAAAACCATATTATAAAGTAGGAGTGTCAAATATGAGTGGAACATGTTGTTCGCTTGCAATGGTGAGAAGAAGAAAACCTGTAAATATCCTACATGCTGAAGAACCAAACTAATTGTGTGTTATTCACGCACCTGTGCAGAAGGGTTGACACCTACATATCCTTGGTTTGAGGGGAAACATAAATAGGTTTGTTCTTAGAGTGATATAGCATAATTTGCATTGTGGTTGAGGTAAGTTGAGCATTGTTTTGAAACAAATGAGTGTTATAATTTTCATTGAGTGCTTGACAGTGGACCTCCTTGTTGTAGTGTGACCCTGTGGAGTACATTGTTAGAGAGACTATTATAAGTTCAAAGCCAGCCAAGTCAAACCAAACCAACTAGTTCTAAGCCAGTTTTGGCCAAAATTGATCTAGAATTGTGGGAGATGAACTGGCTAGTTGACAACATCTATCCTGAATGGACCAGTTCAAGATTGGTTACTGACAGAACTGGTCAGTTGATCGGTTCAGGAATTGAGTTTTTTGGTCCCATAAGACTTGCTGGGCCGCAACCCAATCAACCTAAAGAAATAAAAGAAAAACAAAAAATGTGCAAACCCTCCTAAAACCCTAGATACAAATTTATAAACACTTTAATCTGAACCATGTCATCTAATTGACCTCCCTATTGGAATTGTATTTATCTTTCAATATAAATTCTTGAATTTAATGTAGTAACGTTATCTTAAATTTTAACCTTAAAATTTAATGTAGGACCGCCATTTTAGGGTGTCTGTTGATGGAATCAACCCATGAAATCCACATGGATAACATAAAAAAATGTGGTACATTTTAAGCTTTCAACACACTTCAACAAATTTCTACCATCTTAACATATCTGCACAATAGACCCTTGTACCCCTTCCTCCACCCCTTGAGTTGGGAACTGGGGAATTCTAATGTTTGAAACCTTGGAAGGAAATAGGTTTCTCAATGTTGCCAATTAATTGAAACATATAATATACTCAATGATGCCAACTAATTGAAACCTAGGCTATAGTATGCCTAATGGTGCCAACTCATTGAAAACTATAGTATGCCTAGTTGTGTCAACCGATTTAAACTTTTAATACGCCTAATGCTTCCAACCAAATTTAAAAAACCAAATAATACCAATTTTCGAAGCCATTCCACAAGAGAAAGAAAATTTAAATTTTCTAGACTCGACCGAGTCGATCTAAGTGCTTTCCCTCTCCAAAAGAAACGAATTTACACTTATCTGAAGTATTTTTTTCGGGTATATTCAGCAACAACATGCATTGAATGTAGGGAGAAACAAGTTGATTACAACAGTACATTGCATTTATTTTTTGGGTGAGATACATCATAATTTTTTTTGAGAAGTTTCTTATCTGATTTTTGAGGAGTCAATAGTCCTGAGGTTTGAGAGAGTCAAAAAATTTCAAGCTAGTGAAAAGTGAGCTCTTATTTTTTCGCTGATCTGAGGTAAACTCGTGGGTAAAAGGAGTAGAAATAGATTAAAAAAATAAGTGGTGCATTTCTCCATCCACAGGAGTAGGGAATCAACCCACATATGATTAGTGAAGAGAAGAAAAATTGGTTTCTAGTTCTTTCTCCAGTTGGGTTTAGTCTTTTCTTTGTCTAACGGTTAGTATAGTTAGCATAATAAAATATTCAATGATGCAAGGCCCTACTAAAAAAGGTATGGGAGCCCATAGTTAACCCATGTAAATTATTGTTTGGTCCCTATTTGATTTACCTTATCCATCATACCAGCCTCCTTGACTTCAATTTATACGTTCCCCACTCTTACTTAGTAAAATAGCGCCAGAATTCATAGGAGCTACATCTGTTTTCCATGGTAATATAAATGACATCGTGGTACCGTTTATCCTTCCCTGCTTATTCATACTTAAATGGCTTGTTCCATGGTGGTATCAAATATGTAATCATGGGTTGTCCCCGTTCAAAATGATCCAAAATTATACTTCGTTCTCCCTTCCCTTCTCTATGTTTAGGAAAGTGGCGCTTCATGTTTCGATCCATATAATCAGTAAGTAGTCATCCTATAAAATCCATATGTTAGCAGCATAGAAAATCAGTAACTAAGAATATATTAGTAATCCCCCCAAAGTCACTTTTTTTTTTTTGGGGAGGGGGGGGCGGGGTTAGAACCGCCCCCAAAAGTCACTTTTAGGGGCAGTTTTGATCTTTTCCAAAACCACCCGTAAAATTCAAAACTTTTAGTGCTAATGCTATTAGGGGAGTTTTTTTAAAGACTGCCTCCAAATCCAAAACCGCCCCCAAGAGTGAATTTCGGAGGTGGAATACAAACGCCCATAAAATTAAAATTTCCTTTAGTGTTTGGTGTGGAGATGTACTATATTGAAGAGAACAAGCACACAAAATTTCAGCCAAAATCGATTTGTCATTTGGGGGAAAATATCCATTGTCACCTACAGCCAATTTATAATTATCTCAATATCAGTGCATCCATTTACTCTAATTTTTTGTGTGGATATGTTTTATATTGATGGGAACAAGCACACAAAATCAGCCAAAATCGATTTTTCATTTGGAACAAAAAATCCATTGTCACCTACAACCATTTGTCTTTTATCTCGATATCAATGCATCCATTTACTCTGATTTTTGGTGTGGATATCAGAACTAGTACAACCATCGTATCTGGTTCCAACCAGTGCAAAAATCTGTTGGATCAGCAGAAAATAAGTTTGAAATAAATAAACAGGAAATACCTAACGCTAAGAATTCAAAATTGTAAAAAACTTCTCCAAATTAGTGCAGAAAAGGGGGCCAAAGCAGCCCTAAATGGGGTGACCTTTGAAAAAATAACGATGAATTATTTTCTTCCATGTTTCACAACAAAACTGGGATCTTTTATTTATTAGCTTAATCGCTTCTATGTTACCTACACTTTCTCTTCCCCAAGGTAAATTGAAGTTACTTTCTTTTAAATTTTATTTTTTTAACTTAACATCAAAGAGTATGACTCTGACTGAATTGAACCTGTAGGATGTTTGAGTTATAATTTCCCCGAAGTTCCATTTGTGTTGTTATAAATTATATACAAATATATATGAGAGAAGATTTGGAGATTAAGATGCTAAAGAGTGCAGATACATCTGAGTGATATGGGTCATTTGACATCCCATTTAATAATTGTACAGACAAAACTTAATTCACCCTAAACAACTTGTAACCAAATTGCATTCATTAAATTCTAGGCCACCATATGAGTAAAAGGATATCAAATTAAATCTATAATGGACTCTCAAAAAATAGTGAACATGGATATATTTTCAGACACTCACCATATACATGGATTGAGCATGGATATGTTTTCAACCTCAAGAGACACCCACTAGTGTAAAGAAAATAATGCAAAGAGGTAGACACATTGAAAAGCATAGTATAATTGGAAGATTGTAAATTGAGACATATACTAGTCCTATTTTCTAGTCATGAGGGAAGAGGATAGTCAAAACCAATATTTAGAGAGACCACGAAAAAACATTTATTTTCATATGTAAAATCAGACACTGCACAAAGAGAAAAATATGGGGCATATTTTTCCAATCCGTATCAAACCTCCCAATGCATATAGCCAACTACAAAATAGATACTCTAGTCATGCCTAATATTTTTGCATGACATTTTGGCACTTTTTATGCGGCCATAGATGTATCTGCACTCTATCTTGCTTCTATATGAATTAATGGCATATCTAAATCATCAAAGCTCGAGGAAGATAATATTTTTTGGCAAATATGGAAGAGCCATTTTTGATCCATTGAAAAACTGAGTGGATCCATCCTAACAATGAAAAGTAAAAATATTATATTTATAAGTCCTTAGGTAGAATGCAAGGTATAAATGATAAATATGCATTGTTATTCTTATAAACTCTTCAATTTCAAATCTCACCAGCAAATCTTCATGCAGCATGAATAATTTAGCTTGTAGTTCTTGCAAGTCAGAACACCTTGGAGAAACAAAACCAAAACAAAATATAATCTATAGCAATTCATCAATTATCCTAACTCATTAAATAATGTTTAGTAAATCATATTGACATTAGAAAAGGATAATTCCTTCAACCAGTTTTCCGTTCACTGGTATCATTTGGATAAATTCTCTTTTTTAAGGTAATGGCCAAAAAAGGATACAAGAAACGCCATTATCCTAATTCATCAAATATTGTCCAGTAAATTGTCTTCACATTAGGAAAAGACACAACCAACCTCCCAATCTAAATTTTTGGAGTTGACTATTCTACTTATATCTACCAAAAGTTCAATCAGGTAAAATTTGGAAAAGCTTGGGGATAAAAAATATCTCAGTATCTACTTGTGAAACCTTAAAAACATATTTCCCATGTAGATCTTACAACAAGAATAATACCATGAGAAGCTTATACAAAATAAACTCCCTATATTCCCCTACATAACATGCTTGGATTCACAAGATAATTTTATGTTTAAATATGAAAGATACTGGAAACTAAACACTGATAATATGAAATAAAATACAGTACTTACAGTTTATGAGTGAGATATAAAAAAACATTGAAATACCATGTCTTCATATAAATGTACATGTCAGGGTAGGCTACTTGGCTGGCCTTGGCTTGTCGTTATGTGTTGCTGGAAGCAACAGATCCCATTTTAATAGCTTAAAATGGGAGCCCCATTCATTAATTAAGTTGGATTTGAAAGCCATGATCTTCTTATGTTATTTTTCATCATCTTCACTATAAGTACCGTGTTTTGGTTTTAATAAAATTTCCTTAAAAAAACCTTGTTTTTTTTGTTTTGTGGATTGCGGAAGTGCCCTTTTTCTTTTATATGTTTTGTGTTTCTACAACCCGCATTCCGCAACTGCAAAGCGGATTGTGGAAGTCCTTTTTTTGGTGGGTTTTTGGAAATCATTTTCTCACATTCTGAAACCCACAAATGCAGATTGCGGATATTAGAATTTTTGGTTTAATAGATGCTTTCCTTTCCACAACCCGCAACCCTCAAATGCATATTGCAGATGGTGAAAAAACTTTTGTAAATAAATTCTTATCTTTGTGGTTCCGATTTCTGCATTCTACAATGTGGATCGCAGAAAGAGGAAAAGTATTTTCATGTTTAATTTTCCATTTTTGCTTCCGCATTTCTGCAATCCCCAAGGAGGATTGCGGGAAGCAGAAACTCAATAAAAATAAAATGTGTAGCATTGTCGACCTGCAACCCGCAAATATTTTGCAGATTGCGAATTGTGGAAGTTAAAAATATTTTTTCATGGTCACGAATTTGAGTCCGCATCCCGCAAGCCGCAATGTGGATTGCGGATTGCGGAAATCATAAGATCGAAATTTTTGCTTGAATTCATCTCCACATTTTGGTTTCTTGCTTAAATCTCAATCATCCATATTCTTGAAATCTACAGCCTAGATCTATTATGTTGTTGAGCCCTGTCTTATTTAAATCATTTGAGCTTATGAATTCATTTCCATTTTCACTCACGATTTTTCACTATGTTTGATATTTTTACTGCAATTTTCTCGTTGAGCTCACCAATTCTCTGATTGCCAAGCTGTCCACCGATAAGTTTTCTAATATTAGAGGCTAATTTAAGTTACTTTTACCGTGGTACATTTCAATTATGGTATCCAAATTTGTATCATAATTTACCTCCAAGTATACCAATATGTCTACAAACGCCAGGTCCAATACCACTCTAAATGAGAAAAAGAGGAAAGACCCAAATGCTGGCATCTTTACTGACACCAGTGGACGAGTGTATGAAACCCTCCACCTGGAATGGTCCATAATTTGTTATATTTGACAGTGTTGACTTCTATGCTATAACTCATGAACATCCAACATATGCTAAAATTAGCAATTCACAACTCCATTGCATTGCAACAAGACCTCCTTTTGTGCCATACATGGACCCATTCAAGTGACCATGCAATCCCTAAGGAACAGTATTTTGATGACCACACAAGAACCCTAATATCCTCTTTCCACCCAGATGTCTTCGCAAGAGAATATGATCTTAAACCTCCCCAACAACTCTTGACTATCCAATTTATCGATGTGGCCATGACCCAGTTTGACTTAGAGGAAGTAGTAAAATCCTGGATGGATAACCTTGCAGACTTCATCCCCAAAGCAGAAAAGGCCTATTTGATTTCCTAGTTTAGGGAGCCATTTTCACTACTAGAGGCCATGATTTTTCGGTTATATGGACTACCAAACTGTATCGAGTTCAAAGCTAAATGGTCTCCTATATCCCATCATATTGATTACGGGTGAATCCTTCAATTGGGAACAGATCCTATCAGTGGTGCTGAAGGAGGCGATTGAGAAGTACTAGAAGAACTCGAGATCGAGGAAGCCAACTTTTTATTTGTCATGGTATGTCATGGATTGTTTATGCACAACTTCTTCATTCCAGGCCATGGAATGGAATTGGATCAGGACTTCTCCTCCAGTCCATATTTACTGCTCAAATATGTGGGAGGAAAACTTTGTTCCACGTATTTATGAAATCTATAACCACTTCATAGGGTCAATGTACCAAATTAGTTTCAGAGGGGATGTGCCCACTTTCTCAGAGAGGGGAAAAACATTGATTTCTCTAATGGGTGATTAGTATGTAGGGAAATACTTGTCCTACATTTGTATTTGGGGTAGAAATACAGTTCATATGCTTCCAAGAATAGTCCTAGATAGAATGGTATTACAGGAGATTTCATTTCAAACTGTTATTAATGGGGTTTTCTGAAGCTAGCAGTAGCTAAAAGGAAGTGTTGTCCCAAGTTTCAATTGAGCTTGGGATTTTTTACTTAGAAAAATTCCACCCATGCTGCTATCTTGGGAAAATCCATAGCGGAAATGAACCTAGGGGAGGCGCCAAAGAGGATGCATGACCCCAAGGAATTATTGGCAACTCACTTCATGCAAGAGCACACAAAAATTGCATATCCACATCAGGAACGCCCTGATGATTCTATATACAGATGTGTCATTTATTTCTTAGAGGTGGTGATCAGGATCTCCAATCCTCTGGAGAATATTCACATGTTCCAGTACCAAAAGGATTTGAAAACCATTTCCCTACATTTCAGACAGCTCTAGTTAATAGTGGAACAGAATGCACAAAAGAAAACTACAGAAAAGGAGGCTAAAGAGGCATTAGAAAGATCTTCCACTGCTCCTACTGAGAACTCAAAGGATAAGGGTAAGGTTGTCCTCAAAGGTCCTTAGAAAACACAACCTTCTGCCACACTAGAATCCTTGCACAGGGTGGAAGAGTTAAAAAAGAGTCTGGTAAAAATTAGCTCAGAGGTAAAATCACAAGCGGTAATGGCTGAACCAACAACAAAGAAGAAGAAGGTTCATGAGGCCATTTCACAAGTGCAACTTCATGTAGAAATCCATGAGCCCCCACCACAAGTGATTCAAAGGGTAGAGTAGCTGGAATAATAAAATTTGCAAGTTCAACCAATTTAGCAGGTGGATCCACTACCCCCAGCCAATATAGAGGTACAGGAGATCCATAGTGTTTGGAGGAAGAAAATGCCCCTTCCACCTATGTCTGTCCTATTAATGTTTCCACTACCATAACCTCATCTACTACAACCACCTAGCTATATGGGATCATTTTTTATTCTTTGTTTCCACAACATTCATTTTTTGAAATTAATTTGTCCGAGATTCTTTCTGCTACTAATGGCGCACCCTTGGTATCACAAAACATTCCTATTTCTATTCCTCTTTCCACTTAGACTATTCTTTTGACCTCCTATGGACTACATACTACTTCCACATCCTCACATTATTTTGTTTCACAGCTTGATAGTTCTTCCATCCCCACGACGTATCCCCTTGAATCTATTACATATGTCCCCATTTCCATTCCTCCATCCCTTCCATCTATTATTCCCACGTCTTCCACCATTATTCCATCTCTTAGGATGGAAATACCCATTCCTGGAACTTCCCATTCTGAACCCTTAGTTGCTATTCATGAGGGAACCATATCAAAAACAGATGTGATGGCCAATTTTGGTGAAGATGCATTGGTCTCCCTGGGACAATATTTCTAGAGCAGAAAATATAAAGTTGTGGTGAAAAAGGGATCTAAAAGGTCAAGGGAAGGAACCCTGAAGCAAGGGTCAATCCCAAATCAGATCATTTGGAAAAGGGACTCCTCTCATACCAAACAAGAATCCCTAGACACAACAACTGTTATCATAGATTTTGCTGGATCTAAGTTTGATTTAGTGTCTCAATTGAATAAAGAGGTGGAAGAAAAGGAACAAGAATTACAAAGGTTCAAATAGGACCAAGCACAGGATGAGGCACAACATAAGCAGGAAATCCAACACCCGATGAATGAAAATGAGGAGAAGGTAAGAGAGCTTCAAGGACAAAATGATTACCTCAAGCAGCAGCTTGAGAAGGAAGATGATCTGAATAAGAAACATGCTGATAAGATTTTAATATTTGAGCAACATCTCAAATATCTCCAACTTGTATCCACCACCTCTTCTTTCTCCAAATTCATTGGAGTAGAATTCAAACAATTATCTTGTAGAATCCATGATGATTATTATCAAGGGATGATTAATTTGTTTAAAGGATTCAATGAGATGCATGAATTATATAATTCATTTGAGCACCAATCAGATGTTCTACATGACCATAAGAGGAGGAGAAAGGATGCAACCATATCTTACGATAACATCATATACATGCAGAAGTATATGAAAAATAGACTAGATGATCTTCCAATCTTAGACAAGTTCAAGCCCAATAAAATCGAGGTGTCAATTGAGACAAGGGAGAATTCCTGTGATCTGGTGGAGTCCATCATCAAAGATGGATAGGTGGCTAGAAAGAGAACATGGTTTTATTCAGAGAGTTTTCTCGGTTACCTGGATATACTACTATTATATCCTATTGATGAGGCTATGCCTCCAAAATTGAAATTGGAGCAAATTGAGAGTGAGTTTCCTAAATTCAAGGATTGTATATTGGAGATCATTCAACCTAGCATGGATGAAATCAAGCAATGGATTGAGACACCTCTCGCTTCATTGATGAGGATTGATCTGTTCCTCAAAGAATGGGCGAAGATTAAGAAGAAAGAGATTGCTTCCTTAATTTGTAAAGCATAATTGCATTTGGATCATGCTAAATTTCAGGACATCAAAGATTTGATGGATGCATTTTCCAGGTGGCATTCTGCCCTTGGAAAATGATGAAACTAAATATCTTGTAATCCCACATTTTGGGAAATTTCTTTCTTTGTACAATTTTGTATTATACGAGAAACACATGAGAAGGGACTACCAAAGACATATCAGGAAAGCTTTGTAATTTTGGAAACATTGCAATGTTTTGCAGTTTAATAAAATTACATTGTTGCTTATGTCATGTTTTATGGTGATTCTTAAAATTTGTTTCATGAATTTCAGTCATTCTTCTATCTTTGTGTGATAGTGATCACAAGTTGCTCACGTATTGAATATGTTGATTTATGTACTCATGTTTCATTACAATCTTAACATATTAAATGTGCATTGAATATATGTGTTTATTTAATTTGCATACCCTTTTTATGCAACTAATGAATAGTTATTGATACCTAATACTAATTTTTCAATTTCTATTGTCTGATAGGACAGTCTTGCACACATAATACTTTGGATAAAGCTTTACAATTGTTATTGTTTAGTTTTATTTAAAGTTGATTAAAGGAAGTAAGACTTTATCTATATTTTTATAAGTTGAGTAATTATTTCCCCGTCATCAATTATATATCATAACTGTGCTGCTTAAAAATATTTCACAACCACTGTCTTAGTTTCCTTAGATAGTTTAGTCTAGTGTCCAGTTACTTCGATCCTTTCTCTGATCTTTGTTATAGGAAGAACAAATCAATTTGATCTGAAAACCCTTGTGCCAGTGAAGGTATTGTATCCATAGTATTTAGTCATCACAAACAACTCGGGGATATAATATTCTATGCGCGGGATCGATTTGAAGCCTTTCTGGTTGGAATTTATCCTTATGTTGATTGCATGTAGATTATCCAGCAACCTACAATCCCGGGTCATCAACAAATGGCGCTAGAAGGAAGGAAATTGTAAACCATGTCAAGTAATAACACAAGTAAGCTTCCTCATCCCATGTCACCAATCATTACTAGAATCCAGATACAAGATTCTATGTCTACAACTCAACCTACAGAAATTCAGACAACAGTCCCTATCACCCCTATTCTAAAACAAGTCATCAGAAGACCAGAATTTCTTTTTGTTTCACCAACTAGGGGAACTCTCACCCTTGTACAGAGGATTGAATACACAAGAAATAACTGCAAGGGTAGAGCAGAGGACTGAAGAAGCTATAAGCCTCAAAAAATATTTCAACTTAGATCATGTAGTTGTCAACAACCATTTTAATAAAAAACACTAAAAACACTACTCAATAGGGAGAAACCCCTGATATTCAGATAGATCAATTATTTGAATAGGCAGAACAAACTCAATAAGACCAACATCCCAACATACAATTGGGTGGACCACCACCTACACCGCATGCTTCGTATTCATCACAATCTAAGGACTCCTCATATAGTAATACATATTTAGACCCTTCTTCATCCAAAGAAGCACTAACAGTTGAGCAAGTAAATAAACCCTGGCTAGACAATGATGTTGTCTTTATCCCTGGGAAAAAACACAAATTGCCCAAGAATCCTGAGAAGTGGATCCCAAAGTTTAACCCAGATGATAGATCCCCTGCTGAGGACCATATTAAGACCTTTATGCAAGCCATTAGGTTAATAAATGTAGTCCATGAGGGTGTGGTGTGTAGATTGTTTCCATATTCATTCGAAAGCTAGGCTTCCACTTGGTATTTTTCCATGGATTCTGGTACTAACAACTCATGAGATGAGTCTGAAATATTGTTTCTTGACAAATTTGGGGATAATAGTACCCCCGAAGATCTTGTAATGGATATGTTAGCACTCATGCTAAATTTTGAATAGGTGTCTACGGTAACAGGATGACAAAAAGGGGTATAGGAGGAAATGTTCCAAGCTTGACGAATTCGAGAGGGATCACTGCAGGGACATGCAGTGTAGAGCAGCAGAGGTCAATGATTTCATGATGAAAGAGGCACACAGAGAATTTAGCTACGAGGGCATGCAAAATCGACTATTGGTCCTGTTTTCCCAATTATCATGATTAAGGTGGACCAAATCTACGGTGGATAACCTTTTTTGCTGCCCCAATATGCACGATATATAAGGAAGAAGGGGGCCGTGAAATGGAGGAAGACCCCACACGTTTGGATGGTGGCGATTAGACAAGGATCCGATCGACAGCACTGATTGAGGTCGCAACGAGAAGGTGCACAATGGATAATGTAAGGAGGCAATGCGAAATGGCGTAGGGCCCTTCACCTCCGGCTATAGGGATCCAGCGAGGTGATTAACCGAGGATTTCAATTTGCGTCATGATAGAGACATGCACGGAGGGTAATTAGTGGATGGATTGTGAAGTAGGGTAGGTGCCACCTAGCCGGAAGGGAAGGAAGGAATATAAAGAATGCTAAAGAAAGGATGAGATAGGTGGTATTAGTGGCACAAAACATATCCTGGGCCTTCTAGATTCGCTGTCCAACACGTGTAGTATAGACAAGCACCAAAATTATTAGTTGGTAGAGGATGCGAGCAACTGTACACGTCGTACCAAAAGGAATCAAGGCACTGAAATTCCAAGCAAACTGATGGAGCAGTGAAGTGACGGACCTCAAGTCCACTTACAACGAGATCTTCAAAGGATGATTACGAGTAAATATGAAGGTCATTTATGCAAATGAGGCCATTGGATCGTAATAAGGGAGGCGATGCAGTTGGAATTTCCATGTAAGAAATCCAAGCAAAGGCCCTCGTGACCGTTCATGTGTCATCATAACAATCGATGACGGTGTGTGAGAGGGGTTGACAGAACCTTACCAAGATCCTTCATCCAACGCATTATAACGCCACCATCTGGTCTTTTTTAGAGAAACGAATTGAGCAAATATTGATGAAGAACAGGGATGGCAGAGTGTTGTTCCGGTGGAAACCCGAGGACCATGATACCAGGACTACAATGACCTACTTATTTAAGGTGCATGTGGTTCATTGCATCCTACCAGCTGGTGGGTGCGGTAGGGGAATTAAATCGTTTCCAGACCATTACGTTGCAGTTTTTCCAGCCATCAGGGTAGAGATGTTCATCACATTAGAAGAGTCGTCCAGCACTAGTGAGGATGATGGAAGGATGTTCATCACATTAGAAAGAACTTCTGAGGCTGGTGAGGATGATGTTTTCCTAGCAAAACACAACACCCCCATGGAAGCAGCGCCTGGGGTCTCCAGCCAGAGTGGTGTCCCCCTAAGGCCTCCAAACGTGGTCATTATCTCCATGGTCATAGTATGTGGTGTCCATCGCTAGAAGTGGCCATCCAGAGTGAATGATTGGATGGGAGAAGGGTGGATCTAACGCCTCCATTGTCACTTTTGTGAATTCCACTTGCTAAATTTATCTGGGAGGCGATGAACTCATGGAGGTGTCATGCCATTAAGAAGACCCTGCTCCTGGGAGGAGAGAAGGACAAGAATGGCAAGCCATCAAAGGCTTGTTACAGTCGAAAACAGGGTGTTCCACCTTGGCCCCCATAAGTAAAGGTGTTTCCCAGGGAAATAATTGTCGAACGCAGAGAGAAAAAATAACTTTACGCCAACTCATAACACAGACAGAGCAAGTAATCAATCATGAAGTGAACATGAAGGTCAGGAGTAGAAGGGGTTACAGAACCATTTCATTCGTATGGAAAGGGAAAGCATGTGAAGAGGATTTAAAGCCATTAATTGCTGATGCGTCTCTATCAAGACAAGAAATCCTGCATTCATAAGTCGCAGTGCCATTCGGACCAGCATGCGTGTCATAACACATTGCCTATTTCGGTAATGAAATCATGGCAAAATTGACACCTAATGTAGTTTGTTAGGATTTTGATATGATATCTCTGGGTTAATCCCATATTTTGTAACCAAATTTTGATACCCTGTTTCGAGACGTATCCCAGGGATAATTCACAATATAAATAGAGCCTCCTGAGTGGAGGACATGGGTTGGACTGATTTTCATTTTTGAGGCCTGAATGCTGGTTTTATAGCTCTATAAACATTTTTGGGAGCAATAATGAAAATAACTCTTGGCACTTATGAGATTCATCATGGTGTTGGTGTTTATTCTATGTTTCCTGTTTATCTCATTTTCATAAGTGTTAATTCTGCCAATAAATTTCTATATTAGCATGCACGAATTCACTCTTAGTTAATCACTTTTGCATAAGAAATCGTGTTTGTAATGTGACTGTAATAGCTTTGACATAATTCATCTATCGATAGGTGCTTTATTTCAGTTGTTTCCTTTTTTCATTTTCCACTAAAGGCATTCTCAGAGATTCGTCCTTGATATATGCCTCCATGTTTCACCAGGATCCTTCCTTATTTCTTCCCACCATCGCTTTAAATCTATTTGACTGAATGTTGCACTTACTTTGCCTCATAATACATAAGAGAAACCCATTTTCATTATATGTTGTAATGTCCTTAAAATTTTTAGACTATGACTCCACCCTGCAATGGTTTTAACATTTATTTGTTTTTCCACCCCTTTATTTCAAACTGTCATGTTACTAGCAGAAATATAGCCTTCTGCATGCTTATTTAGAGCCAAATGTACATGTGAATGCTACTATGACAAGAGAGATCCCTCTCTGACTGCATTGGCTAGAATGCATTCTAAAGCTGGTTTGAAATGGTTACCCCTGTGACTTCCTACAACAACCATAGGAAAATTACAGGGTGCTAACATGATCTATCTTCCCTTAGGATAGAGGGAAAAGAGAGAGTTAAGGACTTTAACCAGAGGTTTTCCTGTTTGAAAAACAAAATCCCTACCACTGTTCTTCTCGCAGAAGAGTTGTTGGTAGCTTATTATATTAGGGGTTTACCAAATAAAATCGCTATGTGGGTGAAAAGGGCTCACAAAACTACTCTGCAAGAAGCTTTTTCAGAAGCCATATTAGTAGAGAAAGACATGTTTTTCCTGAAGGAAAATCCTGATGTCCAAACAGGATAGACTTCTACATCTATAAGAAGGGAGTAAAATGTCCCCAAAACCACACCCCAAAAGAAATACCCTTATGACATGAACAACATGAAAATAATATTGCAAAATATTTGAAACAACATGGTAGATCTCAAAAGAACTAATAATGACAACCATGTAAATAACAGAGATTTGGCAAGGCCACCATTTATGATACCTTACCAAACTCCGCATAATCAACCACCTTTCAACCCTGAAGAAACACTTACCTATGATGATATTTACTCCATTTTTAAAGCCTAAAATTCTGAACCCCAAGCTACTCATGATGACAGTGGAGACAGTTCACAGGCAGCTATAGATTCTGTACCCCCTGATGAAGAACAAGACCAACACATGAATACTATTAATTTTTTTCTAGAATCTTTGATGGCAGAAGAAGAAGATGAAACTAAAGCCATATTTGACCTACAACATTCTTACAATACCAGGATCAAAGGCCAAACATTGCAAGCTAATCCACCATCGATGTCCACTCCAAGTGCAGGTAAAGCAACAACACCAAAAGACAAGGTAATTCCTGAAGTTGAGTACAATTTGGTAAATGACTTGAAAAGGGCCAAAGAAAATATTTCTTTATTTGAGAATCTTAACATACCATCTATAAGGGAAAATTTACCAAAGAATATAATTTTAAATAAATCAAGAGAGGCTCAAAATAATAATATGGAAATTTGTTCAGAGCTCGATGGTCAAAAGACTAGCGTGAAAAGGGTCCCCCTTTCCTACTAAATTTTGAAATTTTCAATATGAATGTATACAATTCTATGATTGATTTAGGAGTATCATCTAATGTTGTGCTAGTCTCTGTCTGTAGGAAACTCAATGCAACCTATGAACCCTTCCCTACCCAAATAGTCCAATTGGATAGATCTAGAGTTAAGGCAGTAGGTGAGCTAAAGAATGTCCTCCTGACATTATCCATAGATCCTAGGATCCATCAGACAATATACATTGATGTGGCAGATATCCCTAAGACTTACGGCATGTGGCTGAGTATGGATTGGTCAGAGAAGCTTAACGGTTACTTTGCCACTGATTGGTCACACTTATGGTTACCATACAATGGAAAACCAAATCATATTAAAATTGTCAGGGACACTTTCATGAATTAGACAGTCACATATCTTAATGACCCTAGTGAACCTATTGTTTTCTTCACTTCATCCATAGAGAACTATACCTTTGAATCTTTCTTTGGGATCTTTCCTGTTGATTCCTCCCCCACTAGGGATGTTGATAAATTGTCAAAAATTAATAAGTGCACAGTTGTTCCATTCACTGAAGATATTGTTCATGATGTATATAATGTTAATACAAATTTTATATTAGATTTATCTTCTTGGAAACTTTTTTTGATGGGTCTAAATCCAAGGATAGTGTCGGTGCAGATTGCGTACTGATTTATCTAGAAGGAACCAAACTGATGGTTGTCTATAGACTTGAATTCAAATGCACAAACAGTTTTGTTGAATATGAGGCTCTGGTACAACGAATGAGGAAGGAAATATATTTGGGTGCACAATTCATTGAATGATATGGGGATTCTTAAAACATAGTCAAGCAGGTAAGGAATAAGATCCATTTCCTATCTCCCCATTTGTTAAATTATCATAATTGGTTAGGGACATGACAAATTCCTTCAAATATTTTAATATCAAATATGTCCCTAGGTCACATAATTTTGATGCAGATCTTTTATCCAATACTGCACCTAGGCTCATTCCCTGAGAAGGTTTGTCCATTGATACTTTTTCCATTGATCTTATGTACATACCCTCTATACCAGATAATGTGACAAGTTGGGAAGTTTTTGATGATGATCTTCATATTTTAGACTTTTTAACAGCCCAGGACACCTTTAAGGATTTAACCATAGATGAGGATGAGCATGATAAGTCTTTCTCTGATCATAGTTTCCCCTCCAACTTGATCCCTAAGTTAGACATAAATCTAGAGAAAAACTATAACTTGCAGGATAAATTTAAAGGCAATCCTAACTACAAAACTCATAGTTATACTCTTAATTTTAAAACTGTTAATCTTGGAAATGAGAAAAACCCTCAACTCATCAATATAGGGCTTGCATGTTCCCGAGAGAAAGAAATGGCTTTAGTTAAAATATGTAAACACAATTAATGTTATTTCTCATCCATCTTCCAAATGGTATGATGATATTAGGTTTTATCTTACTCATGGGTATGCTCCTCCAACCCTGTACTTTAAGAAGCATAGGACTTTGATGTTAAAAGAAACACCGTATAAATATTTGATAATGTTCTTTTCTGTAGAAATTATGATGGTATCTTTCTCAAGTGTTTAGGAAAACCAAAAGTTGTCAATATTCTATTTGAAATGCATGCAGGACCTATAGGAGGTTATTTTTTAGGTTAAACTAATGCACATAAGGTTTTGAGAGTGGGATACTATTGGCCCACATTGTTCAAGGATGAACATACCTTCGTCATAAAGCATGAGGCCTGCCAGAGATGGGCTGGTAAGTTGAAAAAAGCAACATTTTCCCTCCATCCAATTACTGTCCAGTTTCCATTTCAACAATGGGGACCAGATTTTGTCGGCCCCATTACTTCTCCCTCTGCTTTGCAGCATAAGTACATCTTAACTGCAACAGATTATTTTACTAGGTTGTAGAAGAAATTCCCCTCAGATTTGCTAATGCAAACTCGGTTATATCTTTCTTAGAGAGTAATAGTGTCACCAAGTTTGGAGTACCTAAGTCTTTGATATTTGATAATGCCTCATATTTCAATTCAATTGATTTTACACAATATTCCCTTGAAAAAGGGATCAAAGTGAAGTATTATGCAAACTATTATCCACAAGGTAATGGCTTAGTAGAATCTTCCAATAAGAATATGATCAGCATCTTGAAGAAGAATGTGGCTACACACCACAAACACTGAAATACTAATCTTTTCAATGCCTTATGGGCATGTCGAATCACTCTCAAATCCTCCATCGGAAATTATCCTTACTACCTTGTGTATGGAAAAGAATTTGTTCTACCATCAAACCTCCTCCTTCCATTAGTACAAATCGCACAATATTTTTCATAGGATGATGAATCCCCTCCCCTTTACAACCAATATAACATGCTTAAATTAGAAGAGGGGAGGGAGAATTCCATAAATAAGTTATATCAACATCAACAACTGGTTAAAAGGTGGTTTGATGATAAATATTCGACCAATCGTGACTTTCAGGTTGGGGATCTGGTATTGAAATGGGACAAACCCCACAAAGACAAGAGAGACTACACCAAGTTTTAACATATGTGGTTAGGGCCATTCATTATTACATAAAATATTGGCCCTGGTATTGTCTAGTTACAGACGTTGGCATTAGAGGAAATTTCAACTCAAAATGTGCCTCCTAAAAAGAATTAATAAAATAATAAAATAATATTTATTAATTTTGGAGGAAGAAAAGAAAAAAACTACTTTTTTGTTTGTATTTTCGACATATCTCCCTGTGTTTTTACTCAAATTTCGATCAATGTCATCATTCCATTTTTTCATCTATTTCTTGTTTTTGGGGTAACGGGGTCCATCAAAAGTGTGCTGAGTGGGTACTCGTTGGATGCGGAATTTAATTCCACATCCAACGAGCTCTCCCAGTCGAAATTTGAGTAAAAACACGGGGAGATATGTCAAAAAATACAAACAAAAAGTAGTTTTTTTTATGATACCTATCCCCAAATTGATATTAAAAAAGTGTTTAAGACCTATACGATATTTCAAATTTAAAGCAATTTCATTGGCTAACACATGATGACATGGAATTTGAATCAAAGTTAAAAGGCCCATTTTGAGTTGAAATTTCCTCTAATTTGAAGGTTTCCTTGAGACCTATCCAACAAATATCCAACTCCTCAAGAGGTATTTTGTTTAAGGTAATCTTTGCTTATCTGTACATATGTGTGTTCTTTTGATTGGGTTTTCTTTTGTATTTATGTTTGTTTGATTGAATTATTCTTTGTTTTCTCTTGTTTATAGAAACATGGTATGGTTACAGTTGGTAAGTGGCTTATCCCTAAAATGGTTTAACTGAGAAATTTTAATTTGGATATGTCAGAAATCTTCACTCGGTTTATATCTAAAGTGGTATCTTCATGAAAGTGCAATCTAGTATCTATGCTAACTCTTTAAATTGGATCTTCCCCTACTAGAATCACTACCTTTATTAGTCCTCATGATGATGACCGAGTTCTTAGGAGTAGTCTAGAATACCTATTAAGTGTCTCAGTGACTATTAGTAGTAAATTTTTAACAACCTCTTTAACCTTTGTTATTTTCTGATCTCACCTTGATCACCTTGGAATTAATAAAACCACCTTAATAAGTGTAAATTGCAATATAGGGGGTCTTATTACAATCCAGCCTATCATATTCATAGACATGCTCAATGAATGAAATTACTACCAGATGGTTCCCAAGCCAGGGTAATGGCTTGCAGTTTGCATTTGTAAATTATTTTGTTTTCTTTGTTTTAAAGTACAACTTGCTACATTCGAGGACAGGGGGTCTTATTGCAAGCCAGCCTAACCATGTTCATGGGTCCTATTTTGGACTCGAAATACTGATAGGTGGTTACCAAGGCATGGTAATTGATTTTGGTGTAAAAACCAAAATACAAGGGGTCTCCTCACAGATGTATTTTGTCCAGTTTCTAGGTAAGACTTCTGTGTGGCATTGCACCTTACCGGGAAAATGGTCTTGTTTCAACTAAGTTGTTCATATTTTTACTTTAAAAAGAAAATAAAAAATTGTGTATTTATCACTAATAAACAGTCCACATTCGAGATGATTACTGGTTTGATGATCATGAAATAGATCAAAGTTTCCCCTAAGGATTATCATAAACTTCCCTCCTCTGCTGACATCTTTCTTATAGGGATACCTTATTACTTCTGGAACTCTTTTGTTTGGTGGGTATCATTATTAGTGGTTGTGAGACTGGAAGATGAAAATTATACATGTTAATTTTGCTAGATCCAGTTGTGTTTTCATGAACTTACTGTTTGTTAGGAACTTAAATATTTTTTCCAACTGATATATCTTCTTTGAAATCTTTTGTGTCAATCTGTACAAAGAAAACTACTGCACCTAGCGAGACACCATTTGTTGCTAGCAGCAACAGATCCCATTTTAACAACTTAAAATGGGAGCCCCATTCATTCATTAAGTTGGATTTGAAATCCATGATATTGTTATGGGATTTTTCATCATCTTTACTGTAAGTACTGTGTTTTGGTTTTAATAAAATTTCCTTAAAAAAACCTTGTTTTTTTTTGTTTTGTGGATTGCAGAAGCGCTCTTTTTCTTTTATATGTTTCAGATTTCCGTAACCCGCATTCCACAATCGCAAAGTGGATTGTGGAAGTATTTTTTGGTGGGGGTTTGGAAATCATTTTCCTGCATTCCGCAACATGCAAATGCAGATTGCAGATATTATAATTTTCTTGGTTTAATAGATTCTTGTGTTTCTGCAACCCACAACCCGCAAATGTGGATTGCGGATGATGGAAAACAATTTGTAAATAAAGTCTTATATTTTCAGTTTCGCCTTCCGCATTCCGCAATGTGCATTGCGAAGAGTGGAAAAGTATTTTCATGTTTAATTTTCCATTTTTCTCTTTTTCATTTCTGCAAGCCGCAAGGCGGATTGTGGAAAGAGGAAACTCAATAAAAAAATAAAATTTGCAACATTGCTGACCCGCAACCCGCAAATATTTTGCGGATTGTTGATTACATAAGTTAAAATATTTTTTACCTGGTCACGAATCTCAGTCCACATCCCGTAACCCACAATGCACATTGCGGACTACATAAATCATAAGATAGAAAGTTTTGATTGAATTCATTTCCACATTTTGGATTCCCTCTTAAATATCAATCGTCCATTTTCTTGAAATCTATGACCTAGATCTATTCTGTCATTGAGCCCTAGATTATTTAAATCATTTGAATTTATAAATTCATTATCATTTTCACTCACGATTTTTTACTGTCATTGAAAGTTTTACTGCAATTTTCTTGTTGAGATCACCAATTCTCTAATTTCCAAGTTGTCCACCGCTAAGTTTTATAATCTTAAAGGCTAATTTTCATTACTTTTATTGTTGTAAATTTTAATTATGGTTTCCAAATTTGTATCAGAATTTACCACCAAGTCCACCAATATGTCCAGAAACACTAGGTCCAATACCTCTCTGAAGGAGAAAAAGAGAAAACACCCAAATGCTGGCATCTTTACTGACACCAATGGACGAGTGTGAAACCCTCCATTTGGACTGGTCTAGAATTTACACTATATTTGACAATTATGACTTCTCTGCTATTACTCATGACCAACCAACATATGCTAAAATTAGCAATTCAGAGCTCCATTACATTGCAGCAAGACCTGCTTCAATTCCATACATGGACTTGGTCAAGTGGGAACTTGACAATGCAACCCCTAAGGAACAGTCTTTCGACGACCACACTAGAACCCCAATAGCCTCTTTCCACCTAGACATCTCTGTAAGACCATATTCTCTTAAGCCTCCTCAACAACTCTTGACTGTCCAATTTCTTGATGCGTCCATGACCCAGTTTGACTTCAAGGAATTAGTAAAATACTGGATGGAAAACCCTGCAAAGTACATCCCCAAACCAGATAAGGGCTATCCCAATTCTTGGTTTAGGGAGCCATTCTCACTACTAGAGGCCATGATTTTCCAGTTATATGGACTACCAAACTGCACTGAGTTCAAAGCTGAATGGGATCCTATAGACCATCATATATTGATTATAGGTGAATCCTTGAATTGGGCATAGATCCTATCAGTGGTGCTGAAGGAGGAATTGAAAAGTACCATAAGAACTAAGCATCCAGGAGGCCATCTGTTATCTCCTAAATAAAAATTTCAATAAGTTCGCTGAAAACAATTTATTTTTTGATCACTGATGAAGGTTTCAGGCCATATTATGAAATATATCGGGATGACTAACAAGGTTGGCAGATATGATATTCTATTTTTTAAGAAAATTTGAAAATTTTAGCTTTCGGTGGCTTAGGAGAGTTTTTCAACAACTCATTAGCCACCGAAAAGCTCACCTTTCGGCAGCTAAAAGTTTTAACGAAGGACCATGTTAACCAACAAAAGCCTGCTGATCACTTTTTTTATGAAATTTTGTGAAAAGGAATTTCAGTGGCTTAGGCAAGCTTTCCAACAGCTCATTAGCCACTGAAAATCCTTGGTTTCGGCAGCTTAGCGGGTGATTGAAGGAGGGTATTAACCATCGAAAGCAAGTGAAATTCGTTGGGGAAAAAAACCGCTCAAAAAACTCAAAACACAGGTTTTCGTGGCTAAGCGTGGTTTCAAAAGGGTCTCTAAGCCACCGAAAGCAGGCTTTTGGTAGCTAAGACTGAAATTTCAAGACGCTCTAAGCTACTGAAAGGGGCGTTTTACTATGAAAATGCATCATTTTAAAACGATGATTATGAGCGACTGGAGAATCATTTTGCAAAAAACTCAAAGGTTTTTGTTCCCAATAGGTCAAAGAACAATAACCTCTCTCAGTTTTCCTACATGTCTTGCATACTAGGAGAATCAAATCCATCTCTGAGACCTAATTTTTGGATCTCGGAATTTCCCTATTTTACACATGTTTTTGAAATACAGGTCTCGGGAAGATGAAAACGAATTTCCAAAAACTGAGAGAGGTTTTTGCTCACAACAAACCAATGTAAAAAAAATTATTTCAGTTTATACATAGGTTTCACATATTTTAAGGACCAAATCCATCTCTGAGCCCTAGTTTTTCAGTAGTTTGGCCAAATTTTTAGGGCAAAAGTTGACCTAACAGGGAAGGTGTGCTTCGGTTTTACTGTGACATAACAGTAGAAAAGGTCACCAATACTTAATTGTCAAAGTGAAATAGTGACTTAACTAGCAGAGGACCAGTGGCAGTGATTTCCAGTACTTACTTTAGTTATCAGAAGGTTCAAACAGTGAATGGATTCTTCAGATAGTTAGACTAATAGTTAATTAGGGTTTCATGACCTAATTATGCAAAAAACAATTATTTTGTTTATTTTTATTAAATCAGATCCAAGTTTTTAGGATCTGAGTATTTTTGTAAAGGCTATGAATCCTAAGATTTATTTTATTGAAAAGGTTCGACTTCAGGGACTTGTAGACCATACTATTGTCAGCTTCTCATTTTTCTCATGATTTAATATAAGCTCTTTTGTTATCATTTGTTCAGCTTCCATTTCTGTCTTTTCTGTGCTTATGCTTGAATGTGTATTCAGGTTAAATTCAAGATAATTAATGATTGATAGCTGTCACCCTATTGGCATGTTGATGTGATTTGAATTATAAGTGCCATCCTTATCATGATTTATCCATTTATATGCATTTGTTTTGTGTGTAAATCTACCAGCCTGATGAGTTATCCATCCTTGTACCTTATTGTCAACCTCTGAACAGTGGTAACTAAAATATTTGTACCTGATTGAGTTTCATGCATGTCTTGAGAGTGCATATTCATATAGGTCACCTGCCTTGATCCATATTATAAAAACCTAAAAATATTTAAGTTACCAGGCATCCTTGAGTTACAACCTAGAGGAGGTTTCCTGGAGAGATAACAAATTGGCGCCGTTGTCGAGGAGAGGACACTGAAGCTCAGCTTCCATGGGAGATGACATAGATCCTTGCTTTGATGATAGACAAAGCTTGGACACTATTCTGGTTGTAATCATCTATCTGGAAACTCCATTGAAATAAGGTGGCTTCAAGAAGACCAAGTACCAGAGAAAACCCTAAAGGGCCACCAGCAACACCTGTCTCAGATCCAGCAGAGATTCTGAGAAGAGCTAGGGCTTCACTAAAGCAGACTAGCAGTGCTGCACAGGAAGTTACATCAAGTATGTCAAGAAATATTTCTGCTATTATTTCTTCTGTTGAAAACATACAATCTCAAGAATTTATAAATACATCAAAAAATTTGAGGGTTGAGGAATTTTCAAGCACTGTTGCTTGTGAAGATCTCATCCCTCGAGACTCCATGAAGGACAAATTTAGTGGCGACTCCAAAATATAAACATGTCAAAAGAATTTTCTGCACTTTTCGCTCAGAGGTTTGCACCTCTTGACTTCTCTTCCATTCCTAGTTTCCCACATCCAGTACCTGATATGTCTGAATGGGGAGATTTTCTACCTGTCTTCAAAGAGGAGGAAGAAGACAGTCCCGCAGAAAACCTCCTCAAGTTTCACAAATTCATGGATCTATTAGATCAGTAGCATGAATATGTTCATGTATTCATTATATGGTGATGCACGTCAGTGGTATTTTTCTTTACCATGCTTCCATTATTTCATCATTGAAGGATTTTCACAAAGCATTCACTGAGCACTGTAAAAGGTACTATTCAGATGAGTTTGCATTTGATAATTGTTGTGAAGAATATAAGTTGCATTCTCAGGATGGAAAGGCTGCTAATAATGAAGAATAAGATTTTAAGTTTTGTGAGGATTTGTCCACTTCTGGAATTTATTTTAGTTCTACTTTTCAGCAAAGAGATGATCAGAGACATATGCATGTTTTGGTTAATGATAGCTATGAAGAGTATGCTGCAATAGGGGATACCTCTCAATGTGATCGAGATATTAATGATCTTCAGAATGTTAACCATAATATAGATGCTTTTGACTTTGTACCAAATGCATCTGCTGACTTAGGGTGTCAAGAAGATCAGTTTGTCACCTTTCGAAACCCGAAAGAGAATGCGCAGATTGAAGGAACAACATGTAACAAATTTGGATCTGCAGCAAATACTAAACGCAGTCCTCAGTTTTCTGATTTGCAAGCAAAGGAAAAATGCAACAAATATGAAGAGGAAGATGATGATTTGAAATGTCCAGAACAACAAGGCATAACTCATCCTTCCCAGTCAGAGGTTGAGCAATCTACAGTCAACGTAGTGATCACTGAAAGCAGCCAGCAGCAACATTTCATTAAGTTGGAGCAGCAGCATAAAAAGGTATTTCTTGTTGGCTTTTATGACACTGTTGCTGAATATCTGGAACTTATGAGCAACATAGATATCAAAATATTTTTGTCAGATGATAGCTAGTTCTGTCACCTTTCGAAACTACATTGTTGCATGCTAGGGTTTCATTTATTTTTCGGGTCAAGATCAAGGATAAGTTCAGCAGATTAGCTTCTGACCTGGCTTCATTAGAAGCATGATGTCACATGATAAAAAGACTCTACTGATTAGAATTAGGAGTAGGAGTAGAGAGGAAAAATAAGCTCTTAATATGAGGAGCTAGGTCATTTTTAGTTATTTTCATGAATAAGCAAAGCGGGCTACATGAAGATTGCAGGGGATTAGTTATAAAAGACAAATGATTCCATGCCTAATGGAACACTAGAAGATATCTTTAATTATTCTTTTTTAGGAAAGGAATTTTTGTCTAGGGTTCTTGGGACCTCACAGGGAGGTTCCCATCCCTAAGTAGGAGCCAGATGTTATCTCCTAAATAAAATTTTCAATAAGTTCACTCAAAACAATTTATTTTTTGATCACCAATGAAGGTTTCAGGCCATATTATGAAAGATATTAGGATGACTAACAAGGTTGGGATATCTGATGTTCTATTTTTTAAGAAAATTTGAAAGTTTTAGCTTTCAGTGGCTTAGGCGAGTTTTTCAACAAATCATTAGCCATCGAAAAGCTCACCTTTCGACAACTAACGGTTTTAACACAGGACCATGTTAACCACCGAAAGCCTGCTGATCGCGTTTTTTATGAAATTTTGGGAAAAGGACTTTTGGTGGCTTAGGCGAGCTTTCCAACAGCTCATTAGCCATTGAAAAGCCTTGGTTTTGACAGTTTAGCGGGTGATTGAAGGAGGGTATTAACCATCGAAAGAAAGTAAAATTCGTTTGGGAAAAATCCTGCTCAAAAAACTCAAAACACAAGTTTCTATGGCTAAGCGTGGTGTTGCAGCTGCAACATTTTCCCAAAATTCAAAAAATTTCGGGACCCTCCTTTTATTTCATTTTTGCTCAGCTCCTTAGCTTTGTTTGATGTGTGCTCAAGAAATACTTTTATGTCAGTGCGGTGTTATGGTTTGCATGGATTTTTCCCTGCCGTCGGAAGCGTTTGAGACTGTGAGTTGGAAATATAGTTAACTGCATGCTCGCCATTGCAAAGAAGAATAGGACATCAAGTCCGATTCGAGGGTTATTGATCTTCGATGCACTTTATTTGTTTTCTTTATCGACAGCTGTATTAAGATCCCTTCGAAAAGTTTTGTCTCTATGTTTTTCACCATTGCAGATGATGTATTGTGAAATTCCCCGATAGTTGTATTAACCTCTTCCAACTCCCACCATTTTGATTCGCGTTTCCTTAGTCTTTTCAGCTTTCACCGTTGCAACTCTAGAAAGCACTATCCTTCCGATGTAGTTTGTTTTTGTTTTCCGCTTGACCTATATTTTCTCCGAAGTCATGTTTATTTTCTACCCCCGATTTTGATTGGTCTGCGAAACTCGGTGCCTTTATGGTTTCCACCGTTGCGGCTCTTCAACCAACTATTGGTTTGAGGCCTTAGTTTGGCGAGCTCCGATGTGAGGTTTTATTTGTCTCTCTTGCCGATGCCATTATGGGTCTCCTAGTTGTTTCATCATCCGCCGTTGCGGAGGTGATACTAACAGGATCGCCAATCCTGTAGTCGTTTTGCCGCCCGATTGGTTTATTTTTCCTGCCGATTATGTGTTGACCGCGACTTATATATTGGGGTCGGGGTTTATTCTTTTTTATTACTTTTTGTGATTTTCCCGTGCTATTGTTGTCGCTTTGAGTAGACCATCGTACTCGCTGTCGGTACCTCGCTCCTAGGTGGCTCCGCCGTGGAGGTTTGCGGTTTTTTTTTCTCGACCAATTGCACAGCACATTGCCAGGTAGGCCTTGATTCCCATTTTAATTTTTTTGGTTCGATTGGTTGGACTGAGTTTGTCACCCTTAGTTAATTCCCCATCTGCGATTAATGGATACCTAGATTTACTTTTTTTGCGTGCATATATAATTTATATGGGTGCTATGGCTGCCCAGTGGGGGGTTTTTGTTTTGCTTGATGATTGAATCCACAGCCGTTATGAGTTTGCAACCCACACTTGACTTCTTGGGAAACCGGTGCAGATGGCCGTTATGCTGTTCGCACCAGTTTCCCCCAGTCTGTGTTTGGCTGTCCGGGGAGGGTAGTTCCCTGTTTTAGTTGTAGGAGGAGGGCGTTTCTTGTTTATTTCAGAGATTCCGGGGGTGTGGTTTCCTAGCATGTATGGTCGCCCGCATTTCCTGTTAGACTAGGGTAGCGTTCTGAGGTTATGCTCGCCTAGGGTGAGATGGTTAGTTTGGGTGTTTTTTATCGTAGCGCCGAGAGGGAAGTTTTTATTCATTGAGAGAGGCCATGATATTTTGAGTTGATTCTGCAAATATTAGGCATGAGTTAGTTTTAGTTTTTGGCAGATTATGTTTTGTGCAGGAACATTTGGTATTGGAATATTGTTTATTTATTTTTCATAGCTGCAATCATGAATAGCCTAAATGAGGTAGAATGCTCATACAGTTTATCTCTATTCTTTGACTATTGTTTAGGGATAGCTCAACAGAACCTAAAGGACTTTGTGTATGAAAGGGAAATTATTCATAATTCGAGATGTCTAAATGGCAGAAGAATAAGGCTGCTATAGTAGAGGAAGAACCTGAGGTTGAAATTGTCACCAAAGTTGAATACACTTACGAAGATACCAAATGCATAGTGGGTGTGGAACTCGAATATAAGTGGGGGGGGGGGTCTACAGACTAATAACACACTGAGAGCTACCTGACATAGGTTTTGAGGAGGAAACCATATATGTGAATATAGAGAGATCTGCTTTGATGAGGGTTGCTACCAGACCTGAGCTATTTCTGTGCTCAGAGGTGATTGAATGGATTCTGCCCCGGGAAAATGTAACCACCATGATTTTGGAAAATGTTGACAAGCAGGGTTATGCTGCTTATAGCCCTAGGTATGTATGACTACCTTACCATTTACCGGAGGCCCAGGTATACCTGACTGAAGACTGGCTAAAGACCATTAATTTGCACCTAGTCGAGACATTGAAAAGAATGCTGGTTCTTGGCAAGAGTTTCAGGACTAGGCCATCAGAGGAATATGATACTACCACCCTAAGGACCCCTTATAGGTTCATTTCCTTGATGCTTAACAGAATTTTTGGGCGAGCCCACGGTAAAACCTTCAAGTTGGGATGGGTGCCTATTATCTTCTATGTTTCAACCCAAGGGACAGTGTTCAACCGGGCGAACATTGTATCAAAAATCCTCTCGGCCTACATTGCCTCTGCATTAGGAGGGGTGTCCTAGAAAAAATTAGAGTTCTACATGAGCTCTATACTGATTGATTGCATACTATGCAACCAACCTTTCCCAAACCTGAGGTGTATCTGGGACCGGGAGAGAACACTAGTCTACTTAGCTTACAAGCCACTGTGGGCACACAAATACCACAGTCACTATAGAGAAGTGTGTGAACACTTCATTATGCCATTATATACATTGATTTTTTAAAAGAATGCAACTGCATGTCGGAGGAAGCATTGCAGGTTATTGAAGAATATCTAGATTACTACTTGATAGAGGATGGATTGTATTTCAGAATGTATGGATGCTCCAGAGCACCCTCACTATTGCCAAAATATGCCACTAACTATGTGATACACAAAGAGGCAGTTAGGCAAGTATTCTTAGATGGCATCGGAAGTTTTCTATTTGAACATAAGAAGGCCACTTATCCTCCCTTACCATTCAAGTTGGGAAGCTATAGGTTCACAAGAGTCAAGAAAGCTGATGATTTTGTAGAAGAATTGGGGAAATTCCATTTTGGTGAAATAAATTTCCACAGGAACGATTCTCGGAATAAAGTGGCGGAGCATTGCAAGGAGGAAAATGTACATTTTGAGTACACAATCCACTGGGATAAAGATGAATCCATTTTTCGCAGTGCAGAAAACATAACTTCCTTAAGAAGAAGATTTAAAAAGAAAATTACCACTAAGGACAGGAAAGGACAAGATGAGCAAAAAAAAGTGGAGGAAGAGGAAGCTAGAAAAAAGGATGAAGATGCTAGGAGGCTAGCAGAGGAAGTCGAAATCTGGCTTAAAGGTGAGGAGGAAGAAAAGAGAAGAGTTGAATAGGAAGCAGCTAGAAAGGTAGAAGAATTTACCATGATTGAAGAAGAGGAAAGGAAAAGGAAAATGGATGAGGAACTTAGGAAGAAAGAAGTAGAAAGGTTAAAGTGGACATAGCAACAAGCTTCCGATCCTGTAGAAATACAGGTTCAGGATGTGGGTAATCCTAATGTTCAAGAACCTGAGGTAGCTTCTGGTAGCACATTGGGATAGGCTGTTGTTCCCGCCCTAATACTAATTCCTTTCAAGCAGAAGAAAGGAGAAGAGGTGCCGGACTTCAACACCAATTTTTACGACAAAGAAACAAAGAGAATTGTAAAGAGGACCGAAAGGAAGGTCAACATTGGGGGGTAGTCGGGTAAAATGATAAATGATACAACCATAGTATATGAGACAAACGAGGACCCTAGGTTCACCATCAGAGCTGGAGCAACATTGACCGATGCTTCTGAGGACAATGTTGATTAGATAATGACTGATCTTGAATAGTCAAAGAAGTCTGCTGCCCAGCTAAAGGATACCCTGAGAAGGGAAAGAGAGGAAAGTAGTAGACTGAAAAGAAAGTTTGAAGACATGCAACATGAAATAAAGTCTTCAAAAGCTGAGCTCCAATTCTACCAAGTAGAGAAGAGATCTCTGGAGGATGCCTAAGGAAATCTGGAGAAATTGCAGCAGGAATGTCAAGGGTTAAGGGCAGAAAAGGATGAGTTGAAGACGGTATGTGAAATCCTTCACACAGAAAAAGATCAGTTTCTAGGTAGGATAGGGGAGTTAGAGATACAAAAAGCTACCATGGAGGAATTTGAGAGACAATCTCAGGGGAAAACTGCCAAGCTTAACGAACATGTCACTTCATTAACAACCGCTCTAGAAGAGGCCAGAGAACAACAAATCAACCTTCATCCTTTCAAGGAGCATGTTCTGGCACAGAGGAGCAGGATGCACCAGCTGCAATTAGCCATAGAGGAAGAAAGGTGCAAGATCTTGCAGGTAGACAATCGGCTGGAAGAGATTTTGGAAACCTCTTCATATTTTGTAGACAGATCGTAGGACATTTTAGAAGTCCTAACAGGAAGAATGGCAAGATTAGAGGCCAACGAGGAAATCCCTGTTGACCTGCCAGCAAAGGATCAACAAGGCTAAGACAAGACTATGATTTATTGGAATTTGCCATAAACATGGCCGAAGAATTCAAGAAGGCTATTAAGAAGACAAAGGGAGCTTGTATAGAATTCTGCAGGAGACTTTTGATTACTTATAATCATTGCCAGGTTGATGCTGAACAGAGAATGGATACCTTTCTAGATCACAGCTTATTTTTAGAGATGTTGCAAAGAAGATATCAGGAATATGAGCAACGAGTTCAGCACATCAAAGCCCCAGATGAGCAAATCCTGAGAAATGAAGAAGCTCATTCCACAGTTAGTGTATAGTTGCTAGATGATCAACTTCGCCTAAGCTCAACTAGGATCGAAGCAATAAGGAATCAGGCCACTAAATTTGAAATTAATATTCGTTTCTTAGAATCTTCTGAGTTTGAAAGTATTGCTTCAAAAGCTTCAGCATGGAAGAATTTCTTGAATAGTCAAGCGGGCCCCTCCTCATAAGCACTTCATTTGTTTGTTTTATTGTAATACGTTGTAAACACTTAATAAAAGAAGAGTGTGGGAGGTGAAACATTGGGGAAGCCCAAGAGTCATTTGTGGGCAGCCCAACAGTTTTTCTTTTTAAATAAATATAGAAGAATTAGATAGGACAAAGGGATTTTTCCCAGAGAAGCTTGTGAAATACTTGTTGTAAGAGGAACTACTTCGTTTTACAATAATAAAATTACAAATTTGTGCCTTTTGGAGAAAGTGCTGTGTGGAATGTTCAAATGTGATGAAATGAACAATGTTGAAGGGGAACTATTTTGTTTTCAGCTGTGTTTCATTAACTGTGAGAGCGTTCTAACTTTCTGAGCCTATGTTCTTATTTGAATGTTCTTTGGTTTATTCTGTGATAATTTCCACTATGAGTAATAAATGTTTTAACGGTTGACGAGCTATCTTGTCATGTATATCTTTATTCATGTTTATTTGTTTTGATTCTAAGAATAGCTATTTGTGATTTATCTTAACATGTGAACAATATTACATTACTCATGAATTTATAATCTCGCTCCGTAGGGATAGCTTAGTTAGTATTGTTTTTCTAGTTGTGTGTGATTTAGATGCAAGAGATTCTAAGACGAGAGGTAAGAACCTGCACATCACATTGTGACCACTCCTTGCATTCTTCATCAATCTGCATCTTAGATAGGCACTTGCATATTATACTTAAAGTAAAAATACAAAAATACATATGGTGGAACGGGCCGCAACCGGTAAAACCCTTTGTTTTTGTTACTTGAACTATGGTAGCCAGATCGCAAACCGGACGGATTCACTACACCAAACAATCACAGGCTAGTTGGGAACATTGATTGGGGAGAATCCCTTACTGTTGCTTCCTGCGAATTTCTAGGCCTCAACAGTTTCTGGCACTAGAAGGAGGGCCACCAGTGCATGGATGGCTGGGGAAATACATTTCCTCGAAATTAGTCCACCAGTGATAGTTTTAAAAGTAGATTATTCCCTGACCCAAATACTGAAGAGAATAGAGAACATTTGTTTTATGTAGACAACCAAGTAGTTAATGATCTGAGAAGACACACATGGGATTATGTAAAGAGTATTGGAGGATTTCCCACTATCCCTGATTTACCCCGAAGAGAGTACAAGAAATATCGTCCCATCTTGGAAGTTTCAGTGTTGGTTGGAGATTTGGAAGAGTTAGTAGAAGTAGCGTTACAGGAAGTTGTTCAGCCTTTGAATCAAGTAGGCCCAAACACACCTTACTGTTCTCCTGTGTGTACTCCTGTTCCTTCACCTCCTCACTGTCCACTCAGACTCATGGCAGGTGTAAATTCAAATCAGCCACTTAACCCAACAAATCCACCACCGGCTTGGAAAGCCAGATCACCCTTGAACTTAACACCTCCGTTGCATGACTTACCTCAAGCTTTTGAAAAGATGCTGCCCAAGTTTGATCCAAATGAGAAGATATTAGTATATGACCATTTACAAAGTTTCTATTTGGCAATAGAAGGATTAAGGGCTGGGGAACATGAAGATGTAGTTTGTAGACTTTTTTTGCACACCCTTAAAGGAGCTGCAGCATCATGGTACTTTGGTTTGCCTGCAAAATCTATCCCAGACTGGGATACCTTTGAAAGGATTTTCAGAAGTAAGTATGCAGCCCCAAAGATGCATGCAACACTAATGAAAGGTTTAGGCACTTTAAAAAAAGAAAGGAAGGAAAAGGTACACAATTTCACTCAAAGATTTTTTGCTTACCTCAAGAACTTCTCTGCAACTGATAAGCCCTCTGATAAAGTTCAGATTGAATATTATACCTTAGCTTTAGGTATTGACTTGGCTATGTTCACAAAAGCTCAAATTAATCCTACGTTAGCAGAGACTTATGAAGAAGCAAAAAGAGTAGAGGCTGAAAAGGAAAGTATAGAGGATTATCCCGAGCAACCTGGAGGAAAAACTTCTGCGAAAAAAGCATTATTGCTGTCTAGACCTAAAGAGGAGCAATCACATGATTTTGAGGGGATGTTAAAGATGACGGAAAAGATTTCCAACAGAATAATAGATTTGGAGAAGGAAAAAGAAGCCCATAAAGCTTATAAGCCTTATTACAAAAAAAGAGAAGATAACAACCAATCTAAGACCCTTCCGCACGATTCATCATCAATGAATTTAACAGAGGTGGGGATGGATAATTTTTGCACTTTCCACCAACAACCCCATTATGAAAAGAATTGTCCTCAATGGTTAAATTCCATGACGTTGGTAATGAATCAGGTTTTGGATTCCAAATTAACTGAGGACAATGATGAAGAGGAAAAGGGTAGTAAGACCACAGAAAAACAGGAGAATGATAATATGTTTTTATGGGATTGTGTCTTGCTTTTCGATATAGAAAAGAGTACTCTAAAACCTGAGAATATACCAATGACAACAAAAGACCAGGATTTGGTGGATAAAGACAATTCAATGACCTCAAAAATTAGTAAGTTGCAAGAGAATATCAGGAGACAACCAAAGAACAATGTTGATGACAAAATACCTGAAATCACCATTATCAGCCAAGATTCGAAGCAAATCAACAAGCCTGTTATGCCTATGGAAGATCAAGTAGGTGTTAACAACGAAAACACTAAAAAACCTGAAGAGCCCGAGGAAGAGATACCCACTAAAAACCAACTTGTGGAGGAAGATGTTGAATCAATTAGGGAGGGGAAAGTTAGGTTTAAAACCCCACCTTTCCTTTTGACTCTGGAAATTTTGAACCATAAGGTGCATAATTGTTTGGTAGATTCTGGATCATTAGTGAATGTTATGCCTCTTGTAGTTTGCAAAAAAATTAATGGGCAACCAAAACCTATTGCTTGGGAAGTCACTCAATTAGATAGAACTAGTGGGTGAAATCATGAAGTTGGGTGTCTATTTTGGGGGGGGTCTATGACAAAATCGAAGTTGTTTTCACATGTTTCTCAACTTCGAACAAAGAAAAGTTGTATTTGTGTTTAGAATTTCACTTTCGAGTAAAATCAAAAGTTCTAAACAATCGTGTTAGCTTTCTATCTGTTATTTTTCAGAATTTTTTTATTGGCATTTGATATGTCATTTTAGCAATTGTTTGATAGTATGTTCTTAAGTAATGAAATTATGGTAAATAGTCATGTCGGAAGACGTAACTTTATTCATTATTAAATTTTTGTTTATTAAAAACAAAATATGTTAGTACAATCTAGACAGATTGTACTAATGCATGACTATAATTTTGTATCCAACAGAGACATACAATAATTATTAGAATTTTTTGAAGTGGACCTACCTGAAAAACTATCATAAAATTGACATGTTTAGGGAGACGTTACACTTTGTATAATTTTCCATTTCATAACACAAAATTGAAAGTACCATTTTGAAACTAACACATCAAACTTGCGTGCCACTGGTTTTTCAATTTTTTTCATAATGTCGTTTTGAAGTTATTGATTTTTCATTTCACTGGTTTTTCTTAAAATTTCAAGCAGTCCAAACCCCTTATAGGAAAAATATTCTAAGTATTTACTGTATGTCATGAAATTTAATAAAAATTACATTTATAGAAACTAGATTGAATTATGCATGTAATGGTAGTATTTGTGAAATGAAATAGCAAATATTTCATATGATCCGATATGTCCGAAATTGCAAAAAGCTTCAGGAAAAAGCTGGAGCACTGATTTCTGAAGATTTGTAGGTGTTCGGCCGAACATGTTTTTCGGCCGAACAATTATTAGTTCGGCCGAAACGTTAGTTTTAACTGACGGAATAATTGTTCGGCCGAACAAATAGTTCGGCCGAAAATACTTTTTTTTTTTCTCGTCGACCGGGAAAAATGCGCCGGTTGAAAACACAAAATTCATATTTATAAACAATATGAATTACACATTTTCGCATTTTTTAAATCATTCGTATTATACAAATACTCTGTAATTTGTAAGGTATGTATTGCGACTTTTTTGAATATATATAAATATTTTTTTTTTTTGTATTTCAGAGCATTTTTAGGAAGATTATTTTTATATTTGTTGCATTTCTGGGCACTTTTAAGAAGATTTTTTTTTCTTTGTTGTATTTCTGGGCACTTTTATGAATTTTTTTTTGTCTTTGTTGCATTTTTGGAGACTTTTATGAAGATTTTTTTTTCTTTGTTGCATTTCTGGGCACTTTTATGAATTTTTTTTGTCTTTGTTGCATTTCTGGGCACTTTTATGAATTTTTTTTGTCTTTGTTGCATTTCTGGGCACTTTTATGAATTTTTTTTTGTCTTTGTTGCATTTTTGGAGACTTTTATGAAGATTTTTTTTTCTTTGTTGCATTTCTAGGATTCTAAAGTGATTATTTTTTTATGGTAAAGATTCTTGCTAGGGAAAGCTATTATAAGTTTAAGGTACAAATTAAATAATCATGGGCAACAAAAGAAACCGAAGTAGAAAATATGATCGCACTCGAGATGATGCTGAACATTATGCCAAAAATAATGAAGCTAAAAGACGCAGATTGCAAGATCAAAATATTACAAATGTTGAGGAAATTATCGATGATGATGTTAATAGAGATTTGGATCATAATGTTGATGATATGAATGCTCAAAATCAGATTCGAGAACAAGAAATTGACCAAGGTATGTTCAAATATTGTTTTGTTTTTTTAAATCCAATAATTGTTTTTGTAAATGTTTATAATGTTGAATATGATTTACGAAACACATATACAGATTTATTTCATAATGTTGATCAAGATGTTGAAGACATTGATTAAACCGAAAACGACGATGTTGAAGACATTGATGCAAATACGCGTTCAAGTATAGGTATGTACATATATATATCAATTGGTTCTTGTCATTGGGATCCCATCTAGTTTTGATTTAGTACATGTTTTGCTTTAGGGTTAAAGGTTTGTTCTCCAAAATATGCTAAATTGTAATTTAAATTGAAATATGTAGGTAGTTTCATCATTGAAGATGACATGTTACAGAATGTTGATAGAGAAAAATTCGGAGACCCAAAACCTAAACATATTGTGCGATATCGTGTTAAAAAAATGCATAAACAATTTCTAAAAGGCGAATCAGTGACAGCACAAGCTCAATTTTTGAGGTGTTTGTTAGTCTCCAAGAAGTTAAAAGAAGCTTGGTCATTATTGGGCATTCAAAAAAATACAAAAGATACAAAGGTGAAACAAAATGTGGCTGAAAATATAGCCGGTGCAATAAAATCTATTGGAAAATCCAGAAAGAGAGATACTAGTGCTGCACGCAGAATAATACAAACAACGATTATTTCATCTAGTACGCGGAAAGCACGTTTGACAACACGTATCGCAAGAGTTATTGGAACTTCGCGCAAAACATTGTACAAATATAACAAATTTCGATTACGCATAGATGAAAATGACGAGCTTGCTTGTTGGGCAATTATTTGTAGACAACCTTATAAAGATAGGCTCGGTGAAAATGTTAAAGCTATGATACATGAATATTGGGTGGCAAATTCTCGTGTTTCACCAAATGCAAGGGATGTGATACGCCGAAGAATATCTCGAAATCAGTATGAAAGCCATCCAAAACATATCTTGGAGATGACTCAAATAGAATTGTTCAACAAATACAAAGATGAGCACAAGGAAGCGATTGTGTCAATCAATACATTTGTACAACATAAGCCATGGTATGTTAGACCTATCACTGTTCGTGACACATGTTGTTGTCGTTATCATGTTGAATTTGAATTATATTATGACACATTCCTTCGGTTTGGTAAAACATTTTGGGAAAAATCACCTCCTTCCACAATCCGTGCTTTTATAACTGAAATTCTATGTGAAAGAGATAATCACGAGATATTTTACAACAAAAGATGTGTTGGCGGAAATAAATGTGATGGTTGTGGAGAACTAACTTTATTCCACCAGAAATATCCTATTGATATGAATGATCAGTCATTGTCAAATATAATCGTTGATTGGAAGAGATATGAATATGTCAGTTACAATTCTGGGGGTGCTTCTTCCAAAAGGATTGATTTACAAGAAGATAAAATCGCTGTTACAGAGTTTTTGAAGAAGTTTGAAAAAGAAATTTATAAATACATCAAGCATTCACATAGAGCGCGATGGCAAGACATACAGTTCAAACAATCACGGAATGTTTTTCCAGTAGGAACTATTTTCTTTGTCGTTGATTTTGCAGAGAATTACACATTTCAAGCACAAAAAGAAATACAAAGTGAATATTATCATTCTGACCAAGTTTCCATATTTGTCCATGTTCTATATAGACATGCTCAACACAATGTTAATGACATAGAAAGCACGAATGACAATCGACATGTGATCAAGGAATATCATTTCTATATCAGTGACGATCGCATGCATGATACGCACTATGTGCAACATTGTTTTGATATTATTTATGATTCATTGAAAACACGAGGAATTTTAATCAATGAACATTGGATATGGTCAGACGGATGTGCAGGGTAATTTAAATCTTCATGATCATTCTTTTGGCTATGTCACCTTCAAAGAAAAACAAATATTAAACATCTTTGGAATTTCTTTGAAACTGGTCATGGAAAAGGAGAACATGATGGTGCAGGGGCATGTGTAAAACGAGCACTTCGAAGACATCAAATGAGTCATTCTGTCGATCGATTTGTGTCTGCTGATCAAGTTGTTCAATGGTGTCGTTTAAATATTAGCCATGAATACAATTATCGATCAAAGGATGTGCGAAGGTATGAACTTTGATTTGGAATCAAATTTATTTAACATGTACATAGATAGTATCATTTTGTCTTGAACACATGTACATAAAATGTTTATGTTTGACAGGTTTTTTTGGCATATCAGAGTCAAAGATGTAGACAGATCAATCCCATATGATGCTAGCACCATTCACGGGACTCGAGATTTACACTCTATCAAAACAAAAAACTTTCAAAATGTGTTTTCATTTGATAGTAGGAAGTTAACATGTTTTTGCCATGTTTGCGTGGAGGACACAAAA
>LPNX011026988.1:224043-265898 GCA_001517045.1 Pseudotsuga menziesii | reverse complement strand
ATGAATGCAAATGAAAAAGCTATGACACCCCCTAAGCCATTGGTTCAAGTCTCATGTCATTCTGACAAGGAGTTGGGAAGTTAGACCAATTTTGGTTAAAACAAGGTTTTTTTTCCCTAGGAAATTAATTTAATTTCCAAGGGTGAAAAATTAAATTATTTGATTTTGAAGGAAAAAATCAAATAAGGCCATGGTAATTAAGTTTGGGAGGTGGCTAATCATAGTTAATTTTTATTTAAATAAACTCCCCATGGTCAAAATAAATGTCTGAAGATCTCCTAAGTGGGGCGTCCCTCTTGTCTTAATAAAAGATAAAAAATAAAAATAAAAGATAAAATAAAAAATTAAAGATAAAAAATTAAAAAATTAAAAAATAAAATAGAAAATAAAAAATAAAAAGATAAAAATAAAAAATATAAGATTAAAACTTGAAAATAAAATTAAAAGATTAAAAAAATAAAAAAATAAAAACACAAAATAAAAGATAAAATAAAAGATTAAAAAATAAAAGATAAAAAATAAAAGAATAAAAAGATAGAAATTTTAAAAAATAAAAGATTAAATAAAATATAAAAAGTAAAAGATGAAAATAAAAACAATAAAAAATTATAATAATAAAAATTAAAATAATAAAAATAAAAATTTGAGTCAAAAGGGGGCCCCACTTGAGTCATGGAAACCCTAGATCTGAGGGTTAAGCTTTATTGTGACATGGATCTATCTTTTTGACCATTGATTTGAAAATGCACTCTTGCTTATGATTGGTGGATGGCTTGCAAAGTCAACAAACCTAGATCTAGTGGTGGAGATCTAATCTTGGCCATTGGTCTTCAAGGGGTTGGGGTTGCTCCTCAACTATATAATGAGGGTCTCACTCCCTCATTTAGAGAATCTCTCATGCTATTGTTATGCTGCAAAAATATTGCCTCTCTTCTCTTCTCTTCTTCAACATTTTGCCCTAGTTATTTTGCTCAAGCCCTAGAGGCTTTTTGTACTCAAATCTTGCCCTAGTTGGGCCATGTTGCCCACCTATTTCGACTAGGTGGCAACTCCATGTACATGAAGGTGTACATAATTGTACATCTTGTACCTTGGAAAAATCTGAGGATTTTTTCACTTCTGCAGGGCAATTGCCTCTTTGTAAAACGAAATGTCCGCTCCCCTGCGTGGGAAAATTAATGTAATTGTATGTGCTAGTGTGGGTCATATGATATGGATGCCACATCATGGAACTGGTTGTTAGGGAAGTCCCTTCATCGAGTTTTTTTTTTCCCTTTCCAATTAATCTTGTTCTTTAAACGATTTTAATTGGTTTGGTTTTTCACTCAAAATCCTCCAAAGTGGTGACGGGTGTTCTAACAGTCAAGTCCATTGGGTGGCTAAGGTTTCAAAATGATTCATGACCATGCTAGACATTTGTAGAGTCTTGCGGAGTTTCGTTATGTTGTTGTATTTTTATTTATTTTTTCTAGTTAATTAATTTCACCCCTTGGTGGTTAATTAACTAGGTTCTGATGTAATAATGTAATCTCTTGAATCTTGGCATTTTGTAATAGGGGCTATGAATGCAAATTAAAATGCTATGACACCCCTTAAGCCATTGGTTCAAGTCTCATGTCATTCTGACAAGGACTTGGGAAGATAGACCATTTTTTGCTAAGCAAAGTCTATTTTTCCTAGGGAATTAATTAACTTCCCTAGGTGAAAAATTAAATTATTTGATTTTGAAGGAAAAAATCAAATAAGGCCATGGTAATTAAGTTTGGGAGGTGGCTAATCATAGTTAATTTTCATTTAAATAAACCCCCCCATGGTCAAAATAAATTTTTGAAGATTTCCCAAGTGGGGTGCTCCTCTTGTCTTAATAAAAGATTAAAAAATTAAAAAAAAAATATTAAATAGAAAATTAAAGAAAATAAAAAATAAAAAAGATAAAAATAAAAAATATAAGATTAAAACTTAAAAAATAAAAGATTAAAAGATTTAAAAGTAAAAGGATAAAAATAAAAAGTAAAAGATTAGAAGATTAAAAAATAAAAAGATTAAAATATAAAAAATAAAAGATCAAAAATTAAAAAATTAAAAAATAAAATATTAAATAGAAAATCATAAAATAAAAGTAAAAGATAAAATAAAGATTAAAAATTAAAAATTAAAAAATAAAAGATTAAAGATTATATAAAAAAATTTAAAAATAAAATTTAAAATTTAAAAATTAAAGATCTAAAAGATTAAGATTTAAAGATTTAAAAATTAAAGATTAACAAATTATTAAAGATAAAATTAAAAATAAAATTAAAGATAAAATTAAAAATAATAAAATTAAAAATTGAGTCAAAGGAGGCCCCACTTGGTCAAAACCCTAGATCTAAGGGTGGAGAATAATTAAGACATGGATCAAGTACTCAAGCCATGGATTAAAAAACAATCTAAGGGTGTAGATTGATTGAGAGTGGTAAAAAGTCAAATACCTAGATCTAGTGGTGGAGATCTAATTTTGACCATTGATCTTCAAGGGGTTGAGGTCTTCCTCAACTATATAATGAGGGTCTCACTCCCTCATTTTACATGATCTCTCATGCTATTGTTATGCTGCCGGAATATTTCTCCACTCTTCTCTCAAGCTCTTTTGCTATTGTAATCTTCTTGCCCTAGTTGGGCCATTTAATCAAGTAAATCTTTGGAGGAAGTCTTGGTGTCTACATTTCATGCTTCTTGTGTAAGGTAACTTGCTTCATTTTTATTTGATTTTGTATTTGTATTAGCTTAGATAGCTCTCCACAAAGTATTTTGTGGAGAGACTTGTAGGTAGAAGTATTTTTACCTACATTTGTGAGTAGATTAGTAAGATCTTACAAAGTATTTTGTAGGATTTATTTATATGCTCACCTCTTGGCTTACATTTTGCAGATCTCATAAGTTTGTTTGCAGGGAACTAGAGCAAAGGAGCACCCTTTCCATTGTTTTAAAAACTCTGATTTTATTTTTGCAGTTTTGGAAAAAAGGGTTTTAAAACTCAGTTTTTATCACTGTACTTGGTTTTAAGGCCCCAATCCTTAGTATATCGGTTAAAGGCTTTAAATCTACTGTTTTAGCATCATTTAGGTGTCTGGAAACTCAGTTTTCAAACCTCTAAACTTCATATTTCTGTTATATGTTCACTCAGATTTTTTACTGTAATATAGTGATTTTTTGGTACTAACTTTTTCTAACAAATTCTTTGAGTTTTCTGTAATTTCCAGCAAGTAAAGCTTGCTGGTTTGTGACAGGTTTTACACAGGTGAAGGGGAGGTGCTGCCCAAATAGGCCCAGAAATACCTCAACCTTCAACCGGTTCCAAAAGGGGTTCAAACTCTCAACTCTTTCCTTTCTTTTTCTGATATTTGTAAACCCCAACGAGAAGTTCTTTTGGGGTATTCTGCAAAAGTTAATAAGCACTTGTAATATATGTGTAAATAGATTAGGAATTAGAGTAGATTTCAGTTTATGCAAGTTTTCTGTTTACCCACCTATCTTTGTGACAGACCACCATCTTTGTCACAAAGATTGAAGTGAGGTTAGTTTACTGTTTTATTCAGTTGTATTTTCCTTTCTAGTTTATTTCATTCACCCACCTATCTCTGTTACAGACCACCATCTCTGTAACAGAGATTGTTGTGAGGTTAGCTTAAGCATTCAGTTTTACTTTTCTATTCACCTACCTATCTTTGTGATAGACCACCATCTTTGTCACAAAGATTGCTGTGAGGTTAGTATAATCAGTTTCCTTTCTACCCACCTATCTCTGTGACATACCACTATCTCTGTCACAGAGATTGGTGTGCGGTTAAGCATTACTCCAGCCAGTTATAGTTTCTTTCAAGTTCAGTTTTTTTTTATTTTTCTGTTAAAAGAAGTAATTATACAACTCACCCATCCTGTGTATTCTCTATCCACTTGTCATCTCCCTTTAGGACTTCAAATTGGATATGAAAAGCAGGAGAAGTGGGGGCTTAGGTAATTAAAGTAACATTTTTATTTTCCTGCTACAATCTTCACATTTAAATTTTCAGTCCAAGATCGAATACCAGCACCTCCCATAAGGGATATCGCTTGGTGATCTTGTTGATAACTTAAAATTTACATTGCATCTTAATCACCCAAGACTTAAAATTAACCCCTAAAATTTACCAACAAAAACTTCTTTATTTCTTGCTCCTCTACTCGGTTATCACCTTTCGGGGTACTCGCGAGATACGACAGGGGATAGAGAAGTCCTAATTTAATAGGCATCCATCTGGTTATTTTTTAAGTTAATTAAAAACAGTGACCTCGGAGGCGACTTGGGGTAGTAGACCGTGGGGGGTCTCTAGGCGCTTTGACGTCCTCCTTGTTGAGCACCAGGCCATTGGGGTTTGACTTGTGAGCTACGGGTGGGCTTTGCTCCCACTTTGTTGAGCGCAAAAGCACTCCCTCTTTGACTTGAGAAGTACTAGATTGGGGTAGTCACACCACCAATTATAAAACTTAACTTCAAGAAGAAAAACTTTAATAAAATTTACTAAAATAAACCAAGAGACATTGCAAAACCGGTTCTACAACACTTTTTCATTTCAGCACTCCAGCATTGCACTACAACTCTTTACTTTTAGTTTCACTTCACTTTTCAAGTTCATTTACTTTCAGTTCTGCAATTGTTCATGTGGTGAATGCTTAACATTTGTTTAAACTGTTTCAAGTAAATCAAACTTAAAGTCTTTCTTTCTTTTATTTCCTGTTGGTTCAATAAGTTTCACATTAAAGCATTTGCTTTTGCTATCTTTTGTTTATACTGATAAGTTTAGATCAGCTGTACATTACTTAATAATCTTGGTTCATTACTGTTATAATTGTACCATTTGTCTGTTTATTCATCTCATTGTTAGACAACCTAAACTGTGGCTTAATTAACTTACATTTCAGTTTCAGTTGTAAATCTATAATTTTAGACTCCATTTGTAATAGGCACTGGTCTTTATTTATCTCAAGGTCTGCTTGTCATTAAAGGAAACCTGTGCATTTGCATGCTGTTTGTCATTCCTTAGATATTATAAAGTCTTAGCCTTAGTCTTAATAAAAGATCCCTTTAATTAATTTGTAATTAATTAATAAATCTGGAACTTAGTTTTCCTGTAGGGACTACCCCCTTTGGTTCTGTTGGGATCTTGCCTAAACGGAGGAGTTGTGGACTGTGGTGATAGTGGTCCCCAGCTCTCACTTGCCCCCAAGGACACACATAGCAGGTTGTGACTTTCCTGTGTCTTAAAGTGTGAATTAGGCGGCAACAGGCCATAATCAAGGAAATTCTTTAGAGGAACATTGTGCTATTGTTCTACATTCTTCATGGTCCATTGTTGAGGTAACTTGTATCTTGTATTTGGTTTTTGCATATTTGTATTAGTCTAGTTAGCTTTCCACAAAGTATTTTGTGGAGAGATTAGAGAGTAGAAGTATTTTTACCCTCTTTTGTGAATTGTTTAGCAAATTTCTTCAAAGTATTTTGTAGAGATTGTTAGATATTCATCACTAGGATTATATTTTCTTGCAGATCTAATATTTGTTTACAGGTTTTCTAAGCCAAGGACATCTCTCCAAGGGTTTCATCTTCAAATCTGCATTTTCGTCCATCTCTCTTTCTCTCTCCTAAAATTAGGTTTTACTCATTGTATAGTGAATAAAACCCTTGTTTTAGGACTTTCTTTCATTATAGATTAATATAGAATTATAAATCTGCTGTTCATATATCATTTAGAGGCCAAAAAATTAATTTTTTGGCCACTAAAACTTCATTTTTTCCAAAATTTCAAGTTCAGATTTTTCAATAATTTTTCTGGGTTTTATACTAATATGTGCTAACTTTCTGTTTTAGTGTTTCTGCAGTAAATTCCAGCAAGTAAAGTTGCTGGTTTGTTGCAAGTTTATGCACAGAAGAGGGGGTTATGCTGCCCAAAATTGTCTAGAAAAGCCCTTTAAAAGTTTTGGTTCAAAAGAGGCCAAAAAACCTCAATTTTTCCTCTCTTTTCTACAAGATTGTACACCCCAAAAGAGAAGTTCTCTTTGGGGTATTCTCTAAAGCTTTGAAAGCTGTTGTAAATCTGTATATGAGTATTGTAGAGATAGCCTAGAACACTAGTTGCTTAGATTTTTTTTTATGCAAGTTTTATTTCTGTTTACCCACCTTCCCTTAAGGGATTGAAGTGAGGTTAGGATAATCATTTTTATTTCTGTTTACCCACCATCTCTGTTACAGAGATTGTTGTGTGGTTAGGATATTGTTTTAGCTAATTGCATTTTCTTTTCAAGTTTCTGTTCAAAGTAATTAAATCTAATTTTTATTTTTGTCAAAGGAGTAACTATACAACCCACTGATTCGGTGTATCCTCTGTCCCAACTTGTCATCTCCCTTTAGGGACTTCAAGTTGGGTATGAAAAGCAGGAGAGGTGGGGGCTTAGCTTAATTAGAACAACTTCTTTTTCTGCTACAAACCTTCACACTTTGTTTTTTCAGTCCAAGATTAAGTACCAGCATCTCCCATAAGGGATACCGCTTGGTTGATCTTGTTGATAGTATAAAATTAACTTTGCATGCTAATCACCAAGATTAAAACTTGCCCCTAAAATAAACCAACAACTTCACTAGCCTCTGTTCCTCTACTTGGTCATCGCCCTTCGGGGTCTTCCGAGATACGACAGAGAGTAGTGAGGTTCTAGTAATAGGCATCCACTACATATTGCTTTTCGCTAACTAAAAACGGTGACCTTGGAAGCCACGGGGGGTGAGAGACCGTAGGGGGCCTCACGGCGAGTACGTCCTCCTTTGTTGGGCACCAGGGCATTTGGGGGGTGACCTGCGAGCTACGGGTGGGCTTTGTTCCCACTTTGTTGAGCACAGCAGCACTTTCTCTTTGGCTTAAGGGGATATGTGGCAGGGGAAGTTACACCACTGGTTCGAAAACTAAAACTACAAGAGGAAAAACCTTAATAAAATCTACCTAAAATAAACCAGATACATTGCAAAACCGGTTCTATAACATTTTCACTCCAGCAGCATTTCACTCCAATATTGCACTTGTTTCCTTTCAGTTGTTGTTTCACCTGCAAAGCAAACCTAATAATTTTCTAACTTGTGGATATTAATCAATTGGTTTATATTTTTCTGCTATTTATCTAAGCATTGTCATCATCAAGTTTATTCATAATATTACTGCTCAACTGTTTAATATTGTTCATATTACTCAACTGTGATTATATTATTTTTCATTTATCTTGATAATATTGTTCATAAATCTTTCATAACTGTGTATATTGTTCATAGTTTGTTCTCATCTCATTGTTAGATAACTTAACCTGTGGGATAATTAACCTAGACTGCATCCATTGAAAGTTGCATTCTCTGACTCCATTACTTAGGCACTGGTTATATTAAAAGGATTGACTGTCATTTAAATATTTGATCTTGCATTGGTTTGACTGTCATCTCTCAAAACCTTAGCCTCACACCTTAATAAGATCCCTTTAATTTGTAATTAATTAATAAATCAGGAACTTAGTCTTCCGTAGGGACTTCCCCTCTTGGCTCTGTTGGGATCTTGCCTAAACGGAGGAGTTGTGGACTGTGGTGACAGTGGTACTTAGCTCTCGCTTGCCCCCAATGACACACATAGCAGGTTGTGATTTTCCTGTTCCTTAAAGTGTGAATTAGGCGGCAACATCTTTGGCGCCGTTGCCGGGGACAAGTCTTTTGTCCTTGGTCTTGACATTAATTAAATAATTTTAGATCTAATTCTTTAATTCTTCGATTTAATTCGTTTTTAAAGTGTTAATAAATTTTTTGAAATAACCTTAAATTTTTTTTTCTTTCTTTTACCCATATTGGAAGTTTACTTGTTCTTCAAGTGGCGACTCCACTTCAAAATATATAGTAAGGTATTCTACCTGGAGCCCTTTGGTTTGCTTAGCTCCCTCTTAGATCCTGAAAAGGCGTTTAGAGGAAGTTAAACAAACTTGCTCCCTGTAGAATCTTTACAAGTCTTGGAGAAGAAGCCAATTTCTAATATGCCTTTGTTGTTTATCTAAGTAAACAACCTGAACAATGAATAATTATTATAGACCATGTGATTTCTCTAAAATTGTTGGTTACCCTCATGAAGTTCCAGAGAAAGCTATAGATAAGTTGCCTTCTTTTCAAGGAGACAATGTTACAAGTGCTAAAACCCACATCAGAAATTTCAATTTATGTATTGCAAGATGGTGTATGGCACACAACCATGAGGGTGTGAATATGAAACTCTTTGTTTTGTCCTTAGAGGAAGAGGCCATTGATTGGTTTATGGAACATGACGATAACAAGTTTAAAGACCTTAAGGGAATCATTGAAGCTTTTAATGATAAATGGGGAGATAAGAGGGATCACCATTCCTTGTTAACTGCCTTGCACTCTAGCCATAAGGAAGATAATGAAACAGTGGAAGGATTTAACAGAAGATTTAATGAATTGGTTAAGAGTCTCCCTCAAGATATTAAGCCTCCTGAAAATGCCATCTTAATTTTCTACGTTCAAGCTTTTGAAGGGGAAATGAGATACCAGCTAAGGGATAAAGAGCCTACAAATGTTAGGAAGGCACAAGACAAAGCTATTAAAATAGATAAGAATATGCAAGCTTCGGGAAAATCAAATGTTCTTGGGTTTTCAAAGGGTAGTCCTCCAAAGTCAGATAAAGTTAAGAAAGTTGAAAACCAGGAACACCAAGGTGACTCTATCAAAGAGCTCGCCCGATTGATTAAGCAAATGGAAGAAGTCTATATTAATCAATTATCAGCTATGCATAATAAGATAGTTGCCATGGAAAAAGATAAAGGTAATAATCATAAGCCAAATGATAGATGGCAAAAGGGTCTCCCTAAAGGACCCCCTTATCAAGAAGAAGAAGACCTCCAGAGCCTATGGAAGCAAACAATTGGTTTGATGATCCAGTAATCCCTTATTGTAGGGCTTGTGACGATTCACATGAGGAAGGGACTTGTCCCATTTTCTTTCAGATTATAAAGGAAAAGTTAGCAGCTAGAGAAAGAATGGAGCAGGTTAATATGGTTGGTCATGAATGTGTGTTTGACAATAATGAGGATTTGTTGGAATCAATAGAAGATAGTAAGGACATGGTTTGCATGACTAGAAATATGGACAAAGTAGAAGAAACATGTGACCATGAACTTACCCCTAAACAAAGTGTATTTTCAAGTAATAATTTGAGTATAGATTTAGAGGGTTGGATCAATAATGTAAAGGTATCAGTTCCTGTAGCAGAGAATGTAAAGGTTCCAACGCAAAAGGATAAGCCACCCAAGGTTTTAGTAAGTTCTCCTCAAGTCAGTAAAGTGTCAGATCATTTTCAGAATGTTTTAAAAGAAAAGACAGTCGAGGCATGCCAGAATGAATTAGTGTTTTTTCAGAATGTGGATAGTGTATATAGTGGAAATGATCATGCTATTTTTGTTAGCTTCCCGGAAAATATAAAGGATGGAATCAAAATAAAGGAAGTTAATAAAATATGGCATGAGCAGTTTTTTGGTAGTGTGGACTTTTGGCAAATTTTCAAAGATGTGAGGCACTATCAAAGTCACAAGAAACAGGAAAGGGTCAAACGAGCCACAAATCAGGTTTTTCTTCAAAAAGATAAAATCATAAATACTTGGTGTCCTAAGGGACACTCTCTGTAATGTATCTCTAACCCTTTTCCTTGAGTTCTTTTAACAACTTTGTATTATTTCATTCTTTGAAATTATTTATGCATATATGTATGATCATTGTGTCGTCATTTCATTTATTCATTATTGATTATTTATTGGTTTCTACATGAGGACTTATGTTGGTTATTGGTGAGAATTTATGGTTGCAGAGTTTGGAGTTCTCGTATGCTCTCCGATGATCGAACACACGTCCCCAAGTTGGAGCTAGATGTTGCCCACCTATTTCAACTAGGTGGCAACCTCACGTACATTGAAGATGTACATTCTGTGCAGTTTGTACCATGGAAAAATCCTAGAGATTTTTCACTCAGCAGGGCAATTCTGCCCCTTTTGTACACGGAATGTCCGCTCCCCTGCGTGGGATAATTAATGTAACTTTATATGTCACCATGGGTCATTCCTCTAAGGATGTCACCATGGACTTTATTATCAGGGAAGTCCTCTTCACCGAGTGTTTTTTTCCCTTCAGTTAATTTTGTTAATTAACAATTTTAATTGGTTGGGTTTTTCACTCACTAATCCTCCAAAGTGGTGAATTGGCGTTCTGATAATCAAGCCCATGAGGTGGCTAAGGTTTCAAGTTGTTGTCCATGACCATGCTAGCCATATCTTGTAGTCTTGCGGAATTTCGTTAGGATTTTAATTTCTATTTTGATTTTTTCTTAATTAATTAACTTTACCATTTGGTGGTTAATTAATTAAGTTTCGATGTAATAATATAATTTCTTGAACCTTGGCATTTTGTAATAGGGGCTATGAATGCAAATGAAAAAGCTATGACACCCCCTAAGCCATTGGTTCAAGTCTCATGTCATTCTGACAAGGAGTTGGGAAGTTAGATCAATTTTGGTTAAGACAAGGTTTTTTTTTCCCTAGGAAATTAATTTAATTTCCAAGGGTGAAAAATTAAATTATTTGATTTTGAAGGAAAAAATCAAATAAGGCCATGGTAATTAAGTTTGGGAGGTGGCTAATCATAGTTAATTTTTATTTAAATAAACCCTCCCATGGTCAAGATAAATGTCTGAAGATCTCCTAAGTGGGGCGTCCCTCTTGTCTTAATAAAAGATAAAAAATAAAAATTAAAAGATAAAATAAAAAATTAAAGATCAAAAATTAAAAAATTAAAAAATAATATAGAAAATAAAAAATAAAAAGATAAAAATAAAAAATATAAGATTAAAACTTGAAAATAAAATTAAAAGATTAAAAAAATAAAAAGATAAAAACACAAAATAAAAGATAAAATAAAAGATTAAAAGATTAAAAAATAAAAGATAAAAAATAAAAGAATAAAAAGATAGAAATTTTAAAAATAAAAACAATAAAAAATTAAAATAATAAAAATTAAAATTTGAGTCAAAAGGGGGCCCCACTTGAGTCATGGAAACCCTAAATCTAAGGGTTAAGCTTTATTGTGACATGGATCTATCTTTTTGACCATTGATTTGAAAAGGCACCCTTACTTATGATTGGTGGATGGCTTGCAAAGTCAACAAACCTAGATCTAGTGGTGGAGATCTAATCTAGATCTAGATCTCATCTTGGCCATTGATCTTCAAGGGGTTGGGGTTGCTCCTCAACTATATAATGAGGGTCTCACTCCCTCATTTAGAGAATCTCTCATGCTATTGTTATGCTGCAAAAATATTGCCTCTCCTCTCTTCTCTTCTTCAACATTTTGCCTTAATTATTTTGCTCAAGCCCTAGAGGCTTTTTGTATTCAAATCTTGCCCTAGTTGGGCCATAATCAAGGAAATTCTTTAGAGGAACATTGTGCTATTGTTCTACATTCTTCATGGTCCATTGTTGAGGTAACTTGTATCTTGTATTAGGTTTTTGCATATTTGTATTAGTCTAGTTAGCTTTCCACAAAGTATTTTGTGGAGAGATTAGAGAGTAGAAGTATTTTTACCCTCTTTTGTGAATTGTTTAGCAAATTTCTTCAAAGTATTTTGTAGAGATTGTTACATATTCATCACTAGGGTTACATTTTCTTGCAGATCTAATATTTGTTTACAGGTTTTCTAAGCCAAGAACATCTCTCGAATGGTTTCATCTTCAAATCTGCATTTTCGTCCATCTCTCTTTCTCTCTTATAAAACTAGGTTTTATTTATTGTATAGTGAATAAAACCCTTGTTTTGGGGTTTCTTTCATTATAGATTAGTATAAAATTATAAATCTGCTGTTCATATATCATTTAGAGGCCAAAAAATTCATATTTTGGCCACTAAAACTTCATTTTTTCCAAAATTTCAAGTTCAGATTTTTCAATAATTTTTCTGGGTTTTATACTATTTTGTGCCAACTTTTTGTTTTAGTGTTTCTGCAGTAAATTCCAGCAAGTAAAGTTGCTGGTTTGTTGAGGTTTATGCACAGAAGAGGGGGTTATGCTGCCCAAAATTGCCTAGAAAAGCCCTTTAAAAGTTTTGGTCCAAAAGAGGCAAAAAAACCTCAATTTTTCCTCTCTTTTCTACAAGATTGTACACCCCAAAATAGAAGTTCTCTTTGGGGTATTCTCTAAAGCTTTGAAAGCTGTTGTAAATCTGTATATGAGTATTGTAGAGATAGCATAGAACACTAGTTGCTTAGATTTTTTTTTTATGCAAGTTTTATTTCTGTTTACCCACCTTCCCTTAAGGGATTGAAGTGAGGTTAGGATAATCATTTTTATTTCTGTTTACTCACCATCTCTGTTACAGAGATTGTTGTGTGGTTAGGATATTGTTTTAGCTAATTGCATTTTCCTTTCAAGTTTCTGTTCAAAGTAATTAAATCTAATTTTTATTTCTGTCAAAGGAGTAACCATACAACCCATTGATCCGGTGTATCCTCTGTCCCAACTTGTCATCTCCCTTTAGGGACTTCAAGTTGGGTATGAAAAGCAGGAGAGGTGGGGGCTTAGCTTAATTAGAACAACTTTTTTTTCTGCTACAAACCTTCACACTTTGTTTTTTCAGTCCAAGATCAAGTACCAGCATCTTCCATAAGGGATACCGCTTGGTTGATCTTGTTGATAGTATAAAATTAACCTTGCATGCTAATCACCAAGATTAAAATTTACCCCTAAAATAAACCAACAACTTCACTAGCCTCTGTTCCTCTACTTGGTCATCGCCCTTCGGGGTCTTCCGAGATACGACAGAGAGTAGTGAGGTTCTAGTAATAGGCATCCACTACATATTGCTTTTCGCCAACTAAAAACGGTGACCTTGGAAGCCACGGGGGGTGAGAGACCGTAGGGGGCCTCACGGCAAGTACGTCCTCCCTTGTTGGGCGCCAGGGCATTTGGGGGGTGACCTGCGAGCTACGGGTGGGCTTTGTTCCCGCTTTGTTGAGCACAACAGCATTTTCTCTTTGGCTTAAGGGGATATGTGGTAGGGGAAGTTACACCACTGGTTCGAAAACTAAAACTACAAGAGAAAAGCCTTAATAAAATCTACCTAAAATAAACCAGATACATTGCAAAACTGGTTCTATAACATTTTCACTCCAGCAGCATTTGACTCCAATATTGCACTTGTTTCCTTTCAGTTGTTGTTTCACCTGCAAAGCAAACCTAATAATTTTCTAACTTGTGGATATTAATCAACTGGTTTACATTTTTCTGCTATTTATTTGAGCATTGTCATCATCAAGTTTATTCATAATATTACTGCTCAACTGTTTAATACTGTTCATATTACTCAACTGTGATTATATTATTTGTCATTTATCTTGATAATATTGTTCAGAAATCTTTCATAACTTTGTATATTGTTCATAGTTTGTTCTCATCTCATTGTTAGATAACTTAACCTGTGGGATAATTAACCTAGACTGCATCCATTGAAAGTTGCATTCTCTGACTCCATTACTTAGGCACTGGTTATATTAAAAGGATTGACTGTCATTTAAATATTGCATCTTGCATTGGTTTGACTGTCATCTCTCAAAACCTTAGCCTCACACCTTAATAAGATCCCTTTAATTTGTAATTAATTAATAAATCAGGAACTTAGTCTTCCGTAGGGACTTCCCCCCTTGGCTCTGTTGGGATCTTGCCTAAACGGAGGAGTTGTGGACTGTGGTGATAGTGGTCCCCAGCTCTCGCTTGCCCCCAAGGACACACATAGCAGGTTGTGATTTTCCTGTTCCTTAAAGTGTGAATTAGGAGGCAACAACACTGTTGGGGATAATAAAAGAGCATGGGATAGCAATATTAAGTATGCGGTATGGGTTGATAGGATTACTAAGAAGAACTCAACTGGAAAGTCACCTTTTGAGTTGGTGTATGGATTCATAGCCACCCTTTCGGTCAGCATGCAGATTCCGATCTTCAGGATGTTAAGTGAGTATGGCACGGAGCAGTCAGAAATGGAGCAGAGGATCAATCAGATTAAAGAGTTGGATGAATCTAGAAGAGCTGGCCTTGATCAGTCCCTCAGACATCAGGAAAGCATGAAGGGCACCTTTGACAAATCCGCCACGCCGACATCTTTCCAAGTAGGACATACTGTTCTCTTATGGGATAAGAGAAGGGAGAAGCCTGGGAAGCATGGAAAATTTGACAGCGTTTGGAAAGGCCTGTTTATCATCCGTGACACGGTTGGCACCAATTCTTTTTTCCTTAACACCATGGATGGAGAAATATTAAACCTGCCCATAAATGGCCAACACTTGAAGCCCTTTTATCGAAACAACCTCCAAGATGACCAAGGGGTCATCTCAGGGCTTTTCTAAACCCATCCTTGTTGTATTTTTATGTACTTTATTTTTGTATCATATGTTATGTACCATACCATGTAGAATGTTGTATCAAAATTTCTTATTTCTGTATATTAGCATTTGTATTATATTTTCACTTATATACATGTTAAAAAAGAAAAAGTTTATTTCATGTATTTTATTTTGAAAAAAACAAAAATATTTTCTGGTATTTCATCATGGCATATTTTTATCATATACATGGGTTTGAGACACTTCTGTTTACATGCAGGTACTAGAGATTCCTGGATTCTCAGGCACTCTTTTTGATCAATAGATCAAGCAAGTACTTGTCCCACAGTTGGAGCCAGATGTTACCAACCTTTTTGTACCATAGTTGGGTTACCCGAGGAGTCGCCTGTTGACAAACATGTCCAATGTTTGATTCCAGTGTATCAGTTGATCCGTCCTTGTGTCTAACCAATTTTGGCTAGCTAGTTTTTTATTTGAATAATTTTGACCATGGCCCCACGGGGTTTGTAATAAAATGTGCTAGTAGGGTGTTTTGAGTGGTTCGGTCTCCTAAAACGTAGAATCTCAACTAAGGTATTTCAGGGAGTTTTTTGTCCTTGACAAGTATGCTTTGCCTATAGCCGAGTATAATTGACGAGGTTTTCTTCTGCTTCCTCCAAAGCTGGAATGCCCGATTTTGAATTCTGGGTCTTGGGGGGTTATTAAAGCCCAACTAAGTGTATATAAACCTACTAGGCATTGTTAGAATAGAGCATGGTCATGTCCTAAGTCAATAGAACCATTAAATAAATTTCGAAAATTTTTAATCGGACGTGTTAAAAAATTATTTTTTAATTTTTTAATTATTTCCCCAAGTCTTTTGATTAATTTTTCTATAAATTAAATGGAAAAATCCCGTTTGTAATAAGTTAGTCATCTGAACCTTGAATTCAGTGATTGAAGGCTCTAACCTTAAAGCCAAAAATCATTCTTGATCGGCCAGCCAGTCAGATCCAACTTTTAGATCATCAATCGGACATATAACGCACATTTTCTCCAAAAGTCATTTTTGGAGAAAAATGGATTATTTATTAAAAAATGATTATTTCGGAGAAAATCCAAAACTCTCCAAATTAATCCAAATTCAGTGAAATAAAAGGCTAAATGACATCTCAATGGGCATTTATGATGACTGGAGTTATCATAACTCAGCTTCAGTCAGCATTCAGTGAGCATAAAGATATATTCAGTTAACGGACTTGTCATCTCCAGCTAAACTCCCGAATTGGATGAGATGGAGAGCACTCATTGGTTTGATGATTTGATCGAGGCAGGGACTGATGATTACACCGACAGTGGCTCCTCCAGACCTAGCAGCAGCTCTTCCTTACCTAGCTCACGCCTCCCTTAGCCAAATCACGCCCCCCTTAGCCAAATCACGCCCCTCTCTCAAACTCACAGCTTCTCTTTCCAACAGGGGCGTCATCACACGTGTGGGCTCAATCTGGGCTTGGTTTTCACTGTTTAGGGTTGGAGTGAGGGCGCCTTGCCTAGGTGGAGGCCTCCCCTCACTCTTAGCTCATCTTCTTCAGGTCTGGTCTTTCAGTGGTGTGTCGGTCCGGTTAGGTCTGGTTTTTTGGTTTTAGGGTTTTGGGTTCTTCTTTCATTGTATAAATAGAGGCTTCTTTAGGTCTATTGGGATGGATCTTTGATTGTAAACTTACTTTGTAAGATTTTGTAATGGCTTATGCTCATCTTTTGGAATAAAATCAAGACTTTGGAGGTCCATGCAGCTCAGTACTTTTGGTGAATGGATTTTGTGAGGTGATTTCTGTCCATCTATTTCATTTTAAATGCTCATATATGATCTAATCAATTAGTTTTAGAAGTCTACTGATTAAAACATAAAATCTTCCATTTACAGTTAATAAGTTGGTTGATTATGTTAGTTTATTTAAAAGATTTCATGAGCAAGACATATTCGGTTATATTAATGTTGACGAGTCTTTATATTTATTAGCATGCTAGTTGATTGATCTTTTTGGGCGTTTGAAGTCTTTTAATCTTGGATAGGATCTACTATCTTAGAGAAGGGTGTCAGCTCGGTTGCATCTAGTTCATCTTCAAGATCACAAGTTTTTCTTTTAACATTGGTTTCTTTGCAGGATCTACAGTAACTTGGATGTTTCCAAGAAGAAGGCTTTAAGAGTCTTTGTTTGCTTCAAGTTCAATCTCAAATTCTTCTTTAAAATTCTTTTGGTCACTGGTTACTTAGGAAGCCCTAGTTTACTTCTTTCCATCCTTTGGCTTCCCTCTCATTGCCTTGTTTGGCTTGCCTTTCCTCCTTCCTCTTCGCTGTCCTCTTTTCACTTAGTTTTGTAGCCCTCTTTTTTCTCTTTGGACAGCCCTCTTTTGACTGTTCGCTGTCCTCTTTTTTACTGTTTTACAACCCCCTTTTGCCCTTGGACAACCCTCTTTTTCACCTTTAGGACAACCCTCTTTTTCACCTTTTCTCTCTCCCTTTTCTTGGTTTTTCTCCTCTCTCTTTCCTCCTCTTTCACCGCTGGTTTTTACCCTCTTTTTGGGAATTTAGTTTGTAGTTTGTCTTTAAAGTTTTGATTAATGCATAACGTTTGAACTGTTTACAGCTCTTATTTGCAGGAAGAATCGAGAAAAGCCCAAAGGCTAAAAGCAAGCAAGGGAGCAAGCAAGAACAAAAATACAATTTTTTCCTCCTCTTCATCCCTTTCTCTCCCTGTCCTATCAGGAAAAGGCAAAGAACAAGTCATCAAAGAATTGTAAAATTAAAAAAAAACAAGTGGGATTACGGCTCCCATGTCCTTCTTTCCCCATTTGGGGGAAGCCTGCATCGTCTCATTGTCGTGCTTTTCATTTTTGTTTAAATTGCTAATGGTAGAATAGGGTAGGATAATTGCATAATCATAATCAATTAGTGCATGTTTTGATTAATTTATTATCCATAGAAAATGAAGTAAAAATATTTTCTTGATTGTTAATTGAGCGTGGCATAATTTCTTACTGTATACTTACCCCCTTGCTTTCCTGATTAGGGCCCTAAAAAGCCTGAAAGAGACTCTTGGGTAGTTAGATTTTCATGTTTTATTTCTTTTTAAGTTTAACAATTTAAGTAAGACTCTTGAACTTGCAGTAACACAAGTCAAGAGCACTCTCTATTGGAGAGCATTCATAGAACTGCATACCCCTGCATTAGGCATCTTAGATTAGCTAAGTCTCTTGAATCACTGTCATAAGACGGGGTCAAGAGCACTCTCTGTCGGAGGGTCCTAATTAACTGGTTTAATAAAACTTGCAACACACACCCCTTAATTAATTAACTTCGTTCTCTCCTTGCCGGAGTATGCTCTGACCGATCTCAGATCGGAGTACCCAGAAACGGCATTGGATCTTTAATCTTGCAAGAGTAACTTAATAAAACTTAAAACCCAGTAACCAACGCACCGACGTTGCAGAGAACCTTCTACAGTACTTCATAGTAGAGGCGTCGGAACCCCGCTGTCTAAGCTTCTCAGCTAGCTGGTCAATCTTTGCGATACCAGCCTGGGATACTGGGCGGGCCCGACATGTCTTCAACGGAGTGAACATGGAATTTTCTCTGGCTTTTGACAAACCTTCATTGACACCCTAATCAAGAGCACATAAAATTCTTAAAACTTACCAAGAGCACTTGCACAATCTAATATCCACTAGTTTGATTTTTAGACTTGTGTTTAATTCTCTTGCGCATTTCAGTATTATTGACTCCATAAGGCATTGGTCCTTTTTAATTTGCATAATTATCTTATTTGATCAATTGTCTGTGGTTTATTATAATTTCTTTCTCTGAATGCATAATTAAAGTCTGGAAATCATTACTCATTGCTTAAATCTCTTGCTAAGCAACGTGGATTGCTTTTGATTAAGTGTCATACTCATAATAAATAAACACTTCTAATCATAGTAACTCCTAAATAACACCCATCCGCATCCGTAACTAATTAAAATACTTTAACCACATTGAGCCTTAGAAAACTTTTTGTTAGGGACTACCCCCCTTGGCTTCGTTAGGAGTTAGCCTAAACAGAGGAGCTAGGAGTAGGTGACAGGACTTAGCTCTGTGCTTGCCCCTAAGGTCACACCTCTTCCACTTTCCCATGTAAGGAGACAACTTTCATTAGATTTCTGCTGCTGGTGTGCAATCAGTGGACAACAAGCACCATCTCCAGGGTCTTCAACATCATCAACAGGGTCTTCAGCATCGTCAACAAGGTGGTGGCTCCAAGATCCAACCTTGTGGGTACAGGGACCTTGTCAACAAGGTACAAGGTGCTCCAAAGCACAAACCATCTTTGTAAGGGCTCCAAGGCACTGGATGTGAGGGTATTGGGATCATCCATACCTGTGCACTGCAAGTGGGACTTGGTGGCATCAATAACTGAAAGTTTTTGAAAGTTTCCTCAACTCGGTTTCAAGCGTTTAGGCTTCTCTGCATAGTTTAATGCCCAACCCTTTCAATGCATAATTTTTCATAAATTAACCAGACTGAAACACATGTGAAATTTTTTTCTCAATTTTAAACAAATTCAGAAATTTTCTTTCCAAACTGTAAATGCAAAACTCAGAAAATTTCAGACATTTACACATGAAAATTTAGACAATTGTTTTTGACCAATGGTCCAAGACAAAACCCCCAAGGGAAAACCTGTTTTCAGAGTGTGAGAGATTTTATTTTTCTTCAGGTAAAAATCAGAAATACATTCAACAATACTTATCAGAATTTTGCCTCGATTTTTGAGCCCATTTATTGCTGATTTTTCCTCGATTTTCGTGCCACATTCACCTCGAAACACATGCCCATAAATTTTTGTACAGACAAAATTAATGCAGCCGTACTCCTAGATTTTCGTGCAAATAGGCAGTACTGTACGCCACAGACAGATCAGTACACCTCGAAAATGGTGCTGCCGTACTATTGTACGGATCTTGGAATTCATGTTGCTGTTTTGCCTTGATTTCTATGCCTCGAAATCTATGCAAACCTTCCTCGAATTTTGTGCAGACTATCTCGATTTCTGTGCATAAAAATCTTCCTCAAAATTTGTTATGCATAATTAAAGTCTGGAAATCATTACTCATTGCTTAAATCTCTTGCTAAGCAACGTGGATTGCTTTTGATTAAGTGTCATACTCATAATAAATAAACACTTCTAATCATAGTAACTCCTAAATAACACCCATCCGCATCCGTAACTAATTAAAATACTTTAACCACATTGAGCCTTAGAAGACTCTTTGTTAGGGACTACCCCCCTTGGTTTCGTTAGGAGTTAGCCTAAACAGAGGAGCTAGGAGTAGGTGACAGGACCTAGCTCTGTGCTTGCCCCCAAGGTCACACCTCTCCCACTTTCCCAAGTAAGGAGACAACTTTCATTAGATTTCTGCTGCTGGTGTGCAATCAGTGGACAACAAGCACCATCTCCAGGGTCTTCAACATCATCAACAGGGTCTTCAGCATCGTCAACAAGGTGGTGGCTCCAAGATCCAACCTTGTGGATACAGGGACCTTGTCAACAAGGTACAAGGTGCTCCAAAGCACAAACCATCTTTGTAAGGGCTCCAAGGCACTAGATGTGAGGGTATTGGGATCATCCATACCTGTGCACTGCAAGTGGGACTTGGTGGCATCAATAACTGAAAGTTTTTGAAAGTTTCCTCAACTCGGTTTCAAGCGTTTAGGCTTCTCTGCATAGTTTAATGCCCAACCCTTTCAATGCATAATTTTTCATAAATTAACCAGACTGAAACACATGTGAAATTTTTTTCTCAATTTTAAACAAATTTAGAAATTTTCTTTCCAAACTGTAAATGCAAAACTCAGAAAATTTCAGACATTTACACATGAAAATTTAGACAATTGTTTTTGACCAATGGTCCAAGACAAAACCCCCAAGGGAAAACCTGTTTTCAGAGTGTGAGAGATTTTATTTTTCTTCAGGTAAAAATCAGAAATACATTCAACAATACTTATCAGAATTTTGCCTTGATTTTTGAGCCCATTTATTGCTGATTTTTCCTCGATTTTCGTGCCACATTCACCTCGAAACACATGCCCATAAATTTTTGTACAGACAAAATTAATGCAGCCGTACTCCTAGATTTTCGTGCAAATAGGCAGTACTGTACGCCACAGACAGATCCGTACACCTCGAAAATGGTGCTGCCGTACTATTGTACGGATCTCGGAATTCATGTTGCTGTTTTGCCTTGATTTCTATGCCTCGAAATCTATGCAAACCTTCCTCGAATTTTGTGCAGACTATCTCGATTTCTGTGCATAAAAATCTTCCTCGAAATTTGTGCCTTGGCCTTGAAAAATGTGCCCTACAAAATTTTCTTCAATCTTTGAAATTTTTCTCTCTCCTGGTTATAAAACTTTTCAAACCCTCATTCTCTTCCTCTCACCAAAAATCTATTCTGAAGATGAACACAATGAATGAACTTTTGCCTTGCCCTAGCCTTTTTGATCATGGCAACTTCCCTTGTCAATCTAACGGTCAATATTAGATTAGATGCGGGGTTGACATTAAATAAAAATTAAATGACATTAAGTGCACTTATGTCATTTAATAAAGTTGAGCAACCCCCTTTTCTATTTAATCACTCATTTAACTTTAAAATGTGAACTTAGGAAAATACCCACTTAACTTTTTAATAAAGTCACTTTAAAAATATAAACTGCATCTCACTTCATTAAATGCACAAAATGACTAGGAGTTACATTTAAGTGTCCTTGTCCACCCCAAGGAAACTCTAGGTGGACAAACACTTCCTAGGTAACTTTTCAACACTCCCTCTTACCGGGGAAGGTGTTTTTCACCACTCCTAACTTATCTCTGAAGTAGACATGCTTCCCTCTACCCAAAGCCTTCGTGAGAATGTCAGCCACCTGCTCATCTGGCGGAACATACTGCAAACGAACAACCCCTCTCTGAACATAATCCCCAATGAAGTGATATCTGATCTCAATGTGCTTCGACCTATCATGAAATACCAGATTTTCAGAGAGCTTGATGCAACTCTGATCATCACATTGTATAACTGTGGGACTCAGCTCCATATCAAACAAATCTACCATCAACTTGCGAAGCCACAAGGCCTCACAACTGGCCTGACTGGCTGCCATATACTCAGCCTCAGCAGAACTCAATGCCACGAACTTTTGCTTCCTACTGAACCACGACACAACTGTCGAACCCAAGCTGAAGTAACAACCGGAAGTGCTCTTCCGGTCCAAAACACTACCTGCCCAATCTGAATCTGTATAGCCAACCACCCCCACTACACCAGATCTCCTATAATCCAATCCATAGTCAGCTGTACCTGCAAGATACCTCAAGATGGGTTTTGCAGCGGTCCAATGCACTCTCCTGGGCTCCACCATGAACCGACTGAGAGTGGTCACTGCAAAACTCATATCTGGTATGGTGTTGACCAAATACATCAACGAACCAATCAACTGACGATATAAGGTAGGGTCCATCAACTCTCCCTCTGAAGCATGAAGCTTCGCCCAGTTGGTGATCATGGGTGTCGACATCGGTCTGCAATCCGTCATCTGAAATCTCTTTAGAACATCTGCAGCATATTTTCCTTGCCCCAGGAAAACATGTCCATCCTCCTGCCAAACCTCCATCCCCAAATAATAATGCATCAGTCCAAGGTTTGTCATCTCGAATTCTGAAGCAAGATCCTTCTTGCACACATCAATCAGGTGCTCTCCCCTGGTAATGAACAAGTCATCAACATACATCAGAAGAATAAGTGGAACACCACCAACTACAATGTAGTATAGGTTGGGATCCGCTTCACTCTTCTGAAACTCAATCGAAAGCAAGTAGGTGTCGATCCTGGAATACCAAGCCCGAGGGGCTTGCTTCAGTCCATACAAGGCCTTTTTCAGCTTGCAAACATGTGTGTCTCTCTCACATACCTCAAAGCCCTATGGTTTCTCCAAATATACCCCCTCCTATAGAAAATCGTTGAGGAAAGCAGTTTTCACATCTATCTGATGGATCTTCCAACCCATCTCTGCAACGACGGAGATCATTGCTCTGATCGAAGAAAATTTGGCCACTGGTGCAAATGTCTCATCATAGTCAACTCCCTCGACCTATGAGAAACCACGTGCAACAAAACGAGCTTTGAACTTCTCAATACCGCCATCCGCAACATGCTTTATCTTGTAAAGCCATTTGGAAGTCACAACTGACTTCTCCTCTGGTTTCAGAACCACTTCCCACACCCCATTCTTCGTGATGGAGTTGTACTCCTCCATCATGGCATCTCTCCATACCTGGTGTGCAGAAGCCTCCTCATAAGTATCGGGAACGGTGTCACGCAAGCCAGTCACCTGTTCCATATAGCTGGAAAATCTCTCAGGTACCCTGCTCTCCATGACCTCCCTCTTGGGCGGTCCAATTGACTGCTCTGCTTCCTTCATCAACTCCTGAATCCAACTTGGCTTCTTCTTCCTGGAGGAAGCATCCTGTCTCAGACTCTCCTCAAGCTCCTCATCAGACACCTGTCTTCCTGAAGAAGTCCCAACAACCTGAGAACCTGTCCCTGGTGAACCTGTACCTGTAATACTAGAACTCGAATCACCTGAAGGTGTCATCTGTGAACCTGACCTTGTACCAGAAGTACCTGTAGACTGAGTCCTTGTAACTGAAGAACCTGTAATCTGTGACCCAGTCACACCTGAAACCGATGACCCTGAACTGTGACTCGCTGAACTCTGAGTTGTCACTTGTGTAGTACACTGCCGATCCTCCATCTCGGAATCCAAAGACCTCCTGAAGGCTTTCTCCTCCTCGAACTTCACCTCCCTTCTCACCAGAACTTTCCTTTGCGCAAGAAGGTAAATCCAAAAAGCCTTCGATGTCTCATTGTAACCAACAAAAATACCATGCTCACCTGTAGCCTCCAACTTTGTCCTCTTCTTAGAAGGGACACGAGAGTATGTAAGACAACCAAAAATGCGAAAGTAACCTATCTTAGGCACTTTCCCTATGAATGTCTCCTCAAGAGTTTTACTCCCTAATGCACGGTGTGGACTCTGTTGTCTGCCGATTGCACACCAGCAGCAGAAATCTTCCGAAAGCTGTCTCCTCACTTGAGAAAGTGGGAGAGGTGTGACCTTGGGGGCAAGCACAAAGCTAGGTACTGTCACCTACTCCTAGCTCCTCCGTTTAGACCAACTCCTAACGAAGCCAAGGGGGGTAGTCCTTAACAAAGAGTTTTCTATGGTTCAATGTTTAAGTTAATTTTTAGATGTTTCGGATGCGGATGGGTGTTGTTTAGGAGTTATTGTGATTTAAGATGATTAATGTGATGAATTAAGCACAAGACAAAACAATCCACGTTGCTATCACGGGAATTAAAAGATAGACAAATATTTGAGAATTTCACGAAATTGATAAAGCATTCACAGATATGGCTTATAATCAAAACATTCAACAGACAAATGGCCCAGATTATTAGCAATGCTAAAAGATAGAACCTGTGCCTATGGAGTCAACTTATCAGAGATGCTTCGTGTATAGAAAGATGTGAATCCCAAAAGATGCCAGTGAATGTTAGGTTTTGCAAGTGCTCTTGGTAAGTTTTAAGAGTTTTTACTTGTGATCTTCGCTTATGGTAGCTGGATGTCCTAACTGGAAATACCTTCAGTGGCTCCATTCGAATACATGACGGACTTGTCTGGGATCAAAGGTAAGTGTTCAATAACTTAACTACCAGTGCCCAGATTGGGTAGCCTGACGCCCACACTTGGAATTTGCCCACATGCCTCGGTATTTATCGAACAACGCCGGTGCGTTGGTTATGGGGAAAAGTTTTAGTTAGGTTCCTCTTGTGGGGTTTAGAGATCCAATGCCGTTTCTGGGTATTCCGATCTAAGATCGGTCAGAGCATACTCCGGCAAAGAGGGAAGGGGGTTAATTAATTAAAGGGGTGTGAGTTGCGAATTTTATTAAGTTAATTAATTAAAACTCTCCGACAGAGAGCACTTTTAACCTCGTCTTATGACAGTGGTTTAAGAGACTTAGCTAATCTAGATGAAACTAATGCGGGGTTATGCAAACCTAAGATGCTCTCCGATAGAGAGTGTTCTTGACTTGTGTTTCTGCAAGTTCAAGAGTCTTACTTATGAGGATTAATTGATTAAACAAGCACAATATGAAATTAGTTGATTGGACTCTCCGACAGAGAGCACTCTTGATCCACCTTATGGTGTGATTCAAGAGATTTGCACAGTTGATTTACTTAGAAAGATAAACAATTAAAAGAACTGAGTAATCAACTTAATTAAAAAGTGATGAATTGACAATTAGTATTGTAAGATTAATAAGCAAATCTAATCTAGGCATGAACAAGTAAACACAACACAATCCTCCCCAAATGGGGGAGGATGAGAGTGGGGACGTAAAAACCCCACTCAAGCACAAGATCTTTATTAAACTTTATTGCAATATGCCTTAAGGATTTTAATCCTTGAAAGGACTTTTCCAATGAAAGCAAAGTAACTTTACAATTATTAAAACTTGTAAAAAGGCATTATGTGTCCGATTGTTGATCTGAAAGTTGGTTCTGATTGGCTGGCTGATCAAGAATGATTTTTAGCTTAAGGTTAGAGCTTTCAATCACTGAATTCGGAGTCCGGATGACTGATTTATTACAAACGGGTTTTTTCCATTTAATTTATGGAAAAATTAACCCAAAAAACTTAGGAAAAGTAATTAAAAATGAAAAAATTTAAAAATTTATTTTTTCGCCGTTTGAAAAAGATTTTTTCGATTTTTTTTTATATGTCCAGATGATTTAAGACATGACCATGATCTATCTCAATAATGCCTTGTAGGTTTATAACACTCAGTTGGGATCTAATAACCCCCCAAGGCCCAGAATTCAACATCGGGCATTGCAGCTTTGGAGGAAGCGGGAGAAAACCTCATCAATTATACTCGGCTGAAGGCAAAGCATAATTGTCAAGGGCAAAAAACTCCCTGGAATACCTTATTTGAGATTCTACGTCTCAGGAGACCGAACCACTCAAAAATACCCTACTAGCACATTTTATTACAAACCCCGCGGGGCCATGGTCAAAATTATTCAAATAAAAAAGTGGCTAGCCCATATTGGCTAGACAAGCAGACGGAAAATTATTCAAATAAAAAAGTGGCTAGCCCATATTGGCTAGACAAGCAGACAGATCAACTGGTACATTGGAATCAGACTTTGAACAAGTCTGTCAACCGGCGGCTCCTCAGGTAACTCAACTATGGTACAAAAAGGTTTGTAACAGACTCCTGTTGAGAACATAAACAACAGTACTACAGGCCTCTGCCCATAGAAAGAAAGGAAGACTCTGATGATGCAGCTTGGCTCTAGCTGCACCTACTATAGAAGGGTTCTTCCTTTCAGCCACTCCATTTTGCTGTGGAGTGTAAGGAACTGCCAACTGCCTCTTTATCCCCTCCTATCGACAATACTCATCAAATGCATGAGAAGTGTACTCACCTCCATTGTCTGACCGAAGTACCTTGATCTTCTTTCCTGTCTGGTTCTTTCCTGTCTGGTTCTCCTCAAAATCCATGCTGGTGATAGAAGATGCTCTCTCAACACCAACACTTGCAAAGAGAGAAAAATCTCTCTCGAATCTCACTGCAAACTCATCGATCTCCGCTGTAGCTGCAGTCTGCTGCTTCTTCTTCTTCTTGTTAGGACATTGTCCAGTATAGTGTCCCATATTCTGACTTGCAAAGCATTTCACTTTGCTCATGTCCTTCTTCTCTCCCTCATGCTGTTTGCCCCCCTGCTTGGAACCTTTCTTGAACTTCTTCTTCTTCTTCTTGCCCTTCGCTGCTAAAGCAACATTCTCCTCCTCATCTCTCTGATGTGATGAACTGCCCTGTAAGAAACCTCTCCGTATCTCCTCCTGTGTGAGATCATCCCACAATCGATCCCATGTGGGTATGTTCTCCCTCCCAATAATGGTCTGAACAAATACGGTCCACTGCTGTGACACACCATTTAGTGCTGTACGCACCATCTTAGGAATGCCCACTACCTCTCCTACAGTTGCTAGCTCATCTCTTACCTGTGTGATCTTGGTAAGATATGATGCCATGACTTCACCTTTTCCCATTCGAACACTCTTGAACTTTTCTCTCAATACCATCTTCCTGTTTTCATTGGAACTTTGAAAAGCATTGTCTTTGGCTGAAATGTGAGGGATCACATGATCCTTCATTGCATCAAGAATGACTCTTCTAGCCTTCACATCCTTCTTCATGAAGGCTTCCTTATTTGTTGCATTAGCAGGTACTACCACAGGATTTGTAGCTGTCCCATTAACTGTATCCCATAGTTCATTCTCTTCAAGAATCAAGCTAATCCTAGCCTTCCAAGGGCTAAAATTTGCATCCCCATCAAGTCTATCTTCCACTCTAAGACCAAAAACCATGTCTGCAACCTGTACTCACAATTAAGCTGTTCAAGACTTCTTCCCTTCAAAACCCCAGTTTCTAAATGTTTAAAATTTTGAATCTTTGCAAAGCTCTGATACCATGAAAGTTTTTGAAAGTTTCCCCAACCTGTATTCAAGCCTTTAGGCTTCTCTGCATAGTTTAATGCCCAACCCTTTCAATGCATAATTTTTCACAAATTAACCAGACTGAAACACATGTGAAAACTTTTTCTCAATTTTAAACAAATTCAGAAATTTTCTTTTCAAATTGTAAATGCAAAACTCAGAAGATTTCAGACATTTACACACATGAAAATTTAGGCACTTGTTTTTGACTAATGGTCCAGGACAAAACCTGTTTTTAGAGTGAGAGAGATTTTATTTTTCTTCAGGTAAAAATCAGAAATACATTCAACAATACTTATCAAAAATCTGCCTCGATTTCTGAACCCATTTATTGCTTATTTTCCTTGATTTTCGTGCCACATTCACCTTGAAACACGTTCCCAGAAATTTCTGTACGGACAGAATTAATGCAGTCGTACTCTTCGATTTTTGTGCAAACAGGCCGTACTGTATGGTACAAATAGATCTGGATTCTGTACACCTCGAAAATCGTGCCGCCATTCGGATCTCGAAAATCATGTTGTTGTTTTCCTCTATTTCTGTGCCTCGAAACCTGTGCAAACCTTTCTCGAATTCTATGCAGAATTTATCGATTTCTGTGCATAAAAATCTTCCTCGAAATTTGTGCCTTGGCCTTGGAAAATGTGCCTCGCAAATTTTCTTCAATCTCTGAAATTTTTCTCTCTCTTGGTTAGAAAACTCTTCAAACCCTCATTTTCTTCCTCTTTCCAAAAATCTTTTCTGAAGATGAACACAATGAATGAACTTTTGCCTTGCCATAGCCTTTTTGTTCATGGCAACTTCCCTTGTCAATCTAACGGTCAAGATTAGATTAGATGTGGGTTCACATTAAATGCTCCATTAAATAAAAATTAAATGACATTAAGTGCACTTATGTCATTTAATAAAGTTGAGCAACCCCCTTTTCTATTTAATCACTCACTTAACTTTTAAATGTGAACTTAGGAAAATATCCACTTAACTTTTTAATAAAGTCACTTTAAAAATATAAACTGCATCTTACTTCATTAAATGCACAAAATGACTAGGAGTCACATTTAAGTATCCTTGTCCACTCGAAGGCAACTCTAGGTGGACAAACACTTCCTAGGTAACTTTTCAACAATAACTACCTGTGGGGCTGCTGCAGGTCCATGTTGGCATCAATGACAACTCAATCAACAATGACCACAATATGGGTAATTTGACCTTCTTGCCAAACTATCATGTCCTTCTAGCCATGTCATCAACCCTTGTCACTCCTTCATACCAATTCATCAGCCTTCAATACTCTTTTGTCCAAATCATCAATCTTTATTATGCCTTTGTCATTAGCATTTGTCACTCCTTTGTCTCCTTGTTACCCCTTTGTCTTTAATGGGTGTCATCAATGACAACCTATGCTCATCACATGGCCCAAAAGTTCCCAAGCTTTCAACTTCTCCTTCCCTCCTTGCCTCCTTACTTCACATAAATTTAAAGAGCTTTTGGTCACTAATTACTTTCTTGCTTACTAGTTTTGGATTAGTATTTAAATTTGTATCTAAAGCTAATCATCTAGTTTGCATTTTTATAGTTAGATCTAAGTTATCAAAGCTTAAAATCTTTCCAAAGTAGATCTAGCTATTGAATCTAACTTTTAGTTGTGTCAAAAGATAAATTTTAGAACATAAAGGCTAAGATTTTTTGATACTTCTAATGCTTTATCGAGCAATTTAGTGCTTTTCAGGTGGTTGGTGTTTCCTTTTTGACGAACAAGTAGAGAGAAATGCTGCTGAAATTTTGAAGATTCAGGCCATCCAGGGCATCTCCATATCTTCTACCTATCTCAATTCATTAAAACCATAAAACTTTATGCTTGTTGATCCTAATCTATATGGATCAAAAGCATTCCTTCATTGTAACACCTGTAATAAAAGAGAAGCAAGTGGGCCACATCCATCTCCCTTGGGGGATTCGCGCCATTTTTGTGGCGTGAATTTTTCTAACGTTTCCCCTTCTATAATTTAGTTAGATTAATTAAGTTAAAATTAACCGTCTGATGGTTCTGATTCAACGTCGGACGCCCACATCCATTTCCCCTGGGGGAGTTCCAGTCATTTTTGTGGCATGAATTTTTCTAACTTTTCCTCTTCTATAATTTGGTTAGATTAATTAAGTTAAAATTAACCGTTTGATGGTTTTGATTCAACGTCGGACCACAAACTCACTCAGGACCTTAGATTTCTCAGTTTTGTAGCATTTGCACTGACAACACTCAGTTAACTTTGGTCTTTTAGTTTTGCTTAGATTAATCGCTTTATCACGCACTTCACTAAGTTTAGTAGTTTTTTGTGTTTCATTTTGCAAGTGTAACGAGCATTGGCTCTTATCCCCATATGCTCTTATGACCATCGCAAGCTTGCTTGATCTGTGGTTAACAACAAGAAAGGGATTAGAGTGGCTAGATTAATAGGGCAATCCACCCAAATTTTTATTGTGAAGGGGAGAGGTTGCTTTGAATGATACCAAGGAGTCGAGGGGCTACTCCAAGCAGATTTTATGTCTCGCCTTGTTGGACACCTGGTATAATTGCTTTGCACTCACCATCGAGGATAAAGCCTAAGTGGGCCAAACAAGAATAAACCCATTCTCTAATCCACTCAAAATAATAAATTAAAACTAACCAAGAAGCACTGCAAAACATTTCCCTTTTATTAGCAACACTATTTACTTTCTCAGCATTGGTCTATGTTAACAATCATTTGCTCAAGTGAACCATACATGTCGTGATTATTAATCATTTGTGTGCTATTAGTTAATTCATCTTTAAAGCTCTTGTGTCAGCAATTCAAAACTCCTAGATTAAATTCATTTTTTGTAACTTATTGTAATTGGCCTTAGTTTATGTTTATTAGGGATCACCCCCCTTGGCTTCGCTAGGAGTTGGCCTAGAGGGTGGAGTCGAGTGTTAAGTGACAGTAAGCTTGAATCGTGACTTGCCCCCAAGGACTCACCCAGTGGCCTGAAGATTTTTGCCATGTTACCCGATGTGTGTATTAGGCAGCAACGAGGCTGTTATAAAATATAAATAAAACAACAACTATAATGGACAATATTTCACCTCTTAACTATCCCAATTAACGAGGCAATCCAAGAAAAAATATACCAATGTTTGCCAAAACGTTTCATGCTTCTAGGGAAATCTTATTATGCACAAGACAGATCTGGGACTCACTTTACTACAAGTGTAAATACAACAATAAATCTGCCCTTTCTTTTTTAATATTAATGTTAAATCACTCAGCCTTAACTTATATTAAATCAACAAGACATAAAATTGCTGGAAATTATCAAACCATGAAGAAATAGATGGCTGAAAATCAAATCTGCAATAAAGACAGTTTTGGATAGCTAAAAACTTCATATATATGTATAAAGATGAAGTTGATGTACATACCATAGCCTCATTCCAAGGTTAGAACTATCCTTCATCGCTTCAAAACCCTATCTAGAGAAAACCATGAAAACCCTAGCTCTACCAAAGATACTCCACAACCTAGCAAGCCTCCTTGGCAAGATGTCTCCTCTGCTTCTCCACTTTAACAAGCACAACCTTAGGGTTTAATCACAAAACCCTCGTTCCTGTTGTTGCAATATCTAGCAATCTTTTGATTGCAAGGAAAATCAAATGCTAAATTAGCAAAAGCTCATAAATCTACCACTAAGTGTCACACTTGTTGATGACTGTAGCTTGAAGAGGTATTTCCTTGGGGTGTGTCTAACCCATGGAAATCATCATTAAATATATCTTAGCTTTTGAAGATTCACTCTATTAATTTATTAATTAAAGTGAACATTTTTTTATAGAGTTTAATTTAATAAAGTGTCGTTACCAACTAAGTTGTACCTAGTTGGACTTTTAGGCAAGTCGGTCAAGTTTGGACAAGCACACGTGTTCATGATCAGAGTTCAAAAGTCCGCCAGGCCTTTTTCTGGGAGATTTTTTTTTTTTTTTTTGTAACACATGTTCATACCCCCTTAGGGAAATTGTAAAAAATGTGCTAGCATGGTCAATTTTATAAAAGACTCGGCTTCCTAGACTTAGACATTAAGCCGACTAGCCTAGATTGTTTTTTCCCTCGGTAATTATTGGTTGTTGAACAAACGACTATTAATTTCAAAGTTTTTTACTCACACCTCCAAAGTTGGGGTAGTCGTCTTGGTGGTTAGGCCATAGGAGGTTATTAGAGCCTCTGTGTCAATGTTTATAAACATGCTAGGCATTCGAATTGAGTCGTGTGGACATGTGCTAGGTCCCCCTAGGTCTTTGTTCAATTCTGAGAAAATTAATTTTTCCCGCAAAATTAGGCCATTTTTTAATCGTTTAAATAGTTTTTTTTGTAAATGTCATAAAAGCTTGATCCAAAGTCTATTTTTGGTGTGGGAATGCTCGTTTTCACATTTAGAGTGTCCTCTTTACCCAGAGGCCACTTTTCACATGTTTCGGGCGGCTAAAACATCCCGTAGACCAACATTTAGCTAACGGAGCATCAAATTGGCATTTTAATGCTAAAAGTGCAACAAATTAGCACCAAAGTCAGGTTTTGAAAAGTAAAAAAATCAAGTCAAATGAGGAGTGGGTGACATGGCAAATGGGTTTCCATGGTTAGCGACTTCACCAAAATATGAAAGGCGACTTGTACTTTGGGTAAGTTATTAAGTTTAATCTGTTTTAAGACCCCACCACATGGAGCTAGCACCACCCTTATGTGAATGGTTCGTCCACATTCTTTTGAAGACAAAAAGGCCCCCCCAAAATTGGCGTTTTCATTCAAGTGATCAATTATTCAAACTTTGGATAAAGTTTGATGTAGTATGAAGTTGGTAGAGGGATCGAATAACTCGCACATGAGAAGATGACGCCAACATGGGAGATAAGGAGTAGTTTGGTTTGGCGTTTTGTGTGTCTATGATGTCATTTCACTCAAACCCAAATCTTATCCCTCATTTCCCTCATCTAACTCAAGCTCACGCTAGTTAATGGATGTGCCTCTCTCTCTTGCCTCACGCTTGGATGAAGTGGCAACCAACGAATGGGTTGGTGGAGTTTGGTAGGAGAGGTGGCATTTGCCTTTCCACTTCCACTCCCTTCTAACTCACTTCACCTCAGGTCGAATCAGTTCAACTCAACTCCCTTTGCCAGTGTTAGATGCACCCACTCCCTCCTCTCCAGCTATAAATAAAGCATACACCCTCTCATTCAAGCTAGTTAGAGTTGGCTGAAGAGCTGGTGGCTACTGTAATATTGTAATATTCATTCATTGTCTGAGAATAAAGAAGCTTTGGAGGCTATACCGTGTAGTGCCTTTTGTGTGTGGATTACCAATGTCATGCTGCAAATGTGGTGATTTTTACTTTTTTCTCACTTCTTGCTTCCCTTGTGTACTGACTTTGAAAGATTCAACTGAATCAGTAGGAGTATAAATTAGCAAGTAAGATTACTTGTTTCTTTTTGCTCATACCATACATGTTCAAGGATCCAAATTATACATGTTTAAATACTGTGTTGCATGGGTACCCGTACCGGGGGGTCGGGTACACGAACCAGTACCGGGTACTTGGGTACTTCAATGGTATGTCCCCAGCCGTACCCATCCGTACCCAAATCCAATCTCATGTACTGGGTACTTCATGTATGAAAATAGGGTACTCGTGTGGATTTTGGTATGGTATGTCGTACCATGTGTTTGGGTATGCGGCCGGTACAGCCGTTGGACAATTTATCTTAGCTCCTTGTTCAGGATGAGTCAACTTGCAAAGTTTGAAGTTCAAAATTTTAAAAATTAAATAATAAAACACTAAAACACATGTTATGTGGGCCCTTGCCCCTTACCTAAACTAGCGCAACACTGCATTTCTCGCTGCTAGTGCACTGTGCTCACTACTCCAGCGATGACGTGACAGAGGACCTTAGTGATACTAATGACATTGATCCTAAGGCTGTTGATGACATGGATTGAGGAAGCCAAATCAACTATCTGTTCATGTTCAATGTTTACTGTTTTGAACTTTCTTTTTCATGTCTAAAAATGCCTTTAGGCAAATTTTGGATGTAGTATGGCAATGAAGTTTGAACTCATGGTGTCATGGACATATAATATTTTATGTTGTTAATTATATTAATATAACTTCAGTCTTCCAATTGATATCTACTATGAGTCTATGTCATCTGATTTATCAAATTTATTATTTTATGTTTCAAATTTTCAATGCAAATGTTCATATGAATCATTGAATTTAGAAATATCAAATTTGCATGTATGATGTAAGTGTGAAATGTTTTATTTTTATAAATTTTAACACACACACACACACACATATATATATGTCTACAGTACCCTCGACGTACCCAAGTACCCTGTTTCAAAAAGTGGCATCCCCGTCCCTTTCCCTGTACCCACGTTTCCTGGCAACTTAGTTTAAATAAGATTATTTGCATGTTGTTTTAATTCTTATATATATATATCCAGATCTCATGAGGTGTATGCAAGATTTTGTGATCTAGTTTTAGGTTGCTAAGAACATAAGAAGTGTGGATCAATATTGATGCTATTCTTTTTCCAACAAACTCAAGACACTGTCCCTTGACACTCCACAAAAGGGCCTCTCTTGGCTAATTCATTTCAACAACAAAACAGGCTTCACTCCTCTTCCTCTTTATTCAAATCAAATTCTCCTTGGTTACCATGCTTATTTATGAGTATCTAAGCTATTATAATCAAAATTATTTGTTAGATCTCATCCAAAAGCATTTAAAAAACTAGATCTCAATTTTCAAAGTTTCATAAGCATCCTAGATCTAGTTTAAGAAAGTTCACTTCCGAGCAAATTGTTTAAAGGTAGATCTAAATCTTGTTTAGAAGGCATTTTATTGGATCATTCTAAAGATTAAATCTTGCATCTTAGTGCATAGTCTTATTGGCTTCCCAAAAAGCAAGCCAAGATCCTAAGGAAAACTTGCTTTCCTTGGTTATTTTTGGCATTTTTTTGGATAGTTTTAACTTAGTAATTTTTTTTACAATTTTTTGTATGTTGTCCAAAGACACTTCCAAAGTGTTTTTGGGCACATTTCACTGATAAAGCTTGCTGGTTTTTATCAGGTCCATGAACAAAGAGAAGGAAATGCTGCCCAAAAATTGAATTTTGGGTCATCTGGAGCTATAAATAAAGCATGCACCCTCTCATTCAAGCTAGTTAGAGTTGGATGAAGAGCTGGTGGCTATTGTAATATTGTAATATTCATTCATTGTTTGAGAATAAAGAAGCTTTGCAGGCTATACTGTGTAGTGCCTTTTGTGTGTGGATTACCAACATCATGCTGCAAATGTGGTGATTTTTACTTTTTCTCACTTCTTGCTTCCCTTGTGTATTGGCTTTGAAAGATTCAACTGAATCAGTAGGAGTATAGATTAGCAAGTAAGATTACTTGTTTCTTTTTGCTCATATCATATATGTTCAAGGATCCAAATTATACATGTTTAAATAAGATTATTTGCATGTTGTTTTCATTCTTATATATATATATATATATCCAGATCTCACGAGGTGTATGCAAGATTTTGTGATCTAGTTTCAGGTTGCTAAGAACGGAAGAAGTGTGGATCAAGATTAATGCCATTCTTTTTCCAACAAACTCAAGACACTGTCCCTCGACACTCCACAAAAGGGCCTCTCTTGGCTAATTCATTTGAGCAACAAACCAGGCTTCACTCCTTTTCCTCTTTATTCAAATCAAATTCTCCTTGGTTACCGTGCTTATTTATGATTATCTAAGTTATTGTAATCAAAATGATTTGTTAGATCTCATCCATAAGCATTTAAAAAACTAGATCTCAATTTTCAAAGTTTCATAAGCATCCTAGATCTAGTTTAAGAAAGGCCACTTCCGAGCAAGCTTGTTTAAAGGTAGAACTAAATCTTGTTTAGAAGGCATTTTCTTGGATCATTCTAAAGATTAAATCTTGCATCTAAGTGCATAGTCTTATTGGCTTCCCAAAAAGCAAGCCAAGATCCTAAGGAAAGCTCCTTGGTTATTTTTTGCTTTCTCATTTAAAATTAACCCCTCCTTGCTTTCCTGATTGAGGTTCATTTGAACCGAAAGAGATTCTTGGAGGTTTATTTTTCTTTTTTAACAAACAAACATAGCTTTTAAAATCCTTAAAATCAACAAGACTTCATTGTGTATGGTGTTCACCGTTGCGGTTCGACTGAAGAGTTGCCTACATTAAAAGCAACGAGGGTGGCTAGTTACGATAGATGCACATCTGAATTAACCTCCCAAGGTGAAAATCCAACACCTCAAATTAATCCATTGTGGAGAAAGTTCACAGAGGAAGCAGGAACAACTGGATAGTGACCTCGGGATACCGTCAGGCTACACCCTTGTTGGTGTAGTGTTGGACACATCTCAAAGACTCCGATCCAACCCACATATTCTTCGCGTGAAGCCGCATCGGATAAGGGTTTTGTACATACTTCTCGTACCTTCGGGTATATTTGGTGTTCCCTTCCCCCTAATCTAATTTACTCATCTTCCACAATAATTTAAAACTGACCAAGGACATTCTCTCCACACTTCTCAACACTACAACAACATTACCATTTTTTCGACTCCATCATTGGCACTGGTATTACATTTGTTATCATACAATCATTTGCTTTAAGATCATTTATATATCATGTGTTGAGATAATTTATATGCCGTCGTGCTTACATATATTGTTGCAATATCTTGTTCCAATATTTTTCATCTAATTCCTAAATAACGTATTCAATCATAAATCATCACACTAAGCCTTAACATCCTTAGAAACTAATAGGGTCTACCCCCTGGCTTCAATTAGGAGTTGGCCTAAACGAAGGAGTCAAGAACAAGGTGACAACCTTGACTCGAGACTTGCCCCCAAGTACACACTAAGTGGCTTAAATATTTTTGCCACATTCCCCCCCAGGTGTGTGAAAGGCGACAATAGGAGAGAAACCGGAAGTGAGCCATCTCAGAATATTTGGCTGTCTAGTATACATACATATTCCCAAGGAGAAGAGAACAAAATTGTATCCTTCAAGAAATAAGGGTATCTTCGTCGAATACAATGATACAACGAAGGAATACAGAGTTTAAATACGAGGATTCAAAAGGATTGAGACTAGCAGAAATGTTACCTTCGATGAAGACACAACTTTCAATATATCAAGGCAGATCCACTTCGATAAAGTACATGAAGAAGAACTTGAAGCTTCTAGAGTTAGAGACATAGTTATGGAAGAGATGATTCTAGAAGAATATGAAGACCATGATATGAATGAGCGACAAAGACTTGTAGATGAGAGGTGAACACTCACAAGAGAATACCAACTTGGGGACGAGAGATCAATCAAGATGTAGAGAAGTATGGTGCTCCAGACGAGACTTCCGAAGAAAGCAAGAGACCTCGACCATACTCCAACTATGTAGCACTGCTATGTGATATCATTGATGCAGAACCTTCCAACTATGAAGAAGCAACCGAGAAGAAAGATTGGAAGGATGCCATGATTGAGGAATATCAGTCAATTATGAAGAATGATGTTTGGGATGTGGTTCCGAGACCATAAGGGAAGTCTGTAGTATCTTCCAAATGGATCTACAAAATAAAGCATGCAATAAACGACAGTGTTGAGAAATACAAGGCAAGATTCGTTGCTTGTGGCTTTTCCCAGAAATAAGGAATAGACTATGATGAGACGTTTTCTCCTGTGGCTAGATACACTTCGATTAGAGCTATACTTGCAATCGCTGCATTGAAGAAGTGGAAGGTACACTAGATGGACGTGAAGACAACTTTCCTAAATGGTATAGTAGAAGAGGAAGTGTATATGGAGCAACCACTAGCGTTTGAGAGACATGATAGGAAGACACATGTGTGCAAATTGAAGAAGGCCTTGTATAGTTTGAAATAGGCACCCAGGACATGGTATGGTAGGATAGATGGATTTTTGATGAGCTTAGGCTTTACTAAGAGTAAAGTAGATTCCAACCTTTACTTCAAGGTTGAGGATGGAAAACCAATGATACTACTATTGTATGTAGATGACCTGTTCTTGACAGGTGATGAGAAGCTCATTGCAGAAACGAAGAAGAAGCTTGCCATTGAATTCGAGATGAATGATTTGGGTATGATGCACTACTTCTTAGGTCTTGAGGTGTGGCAAAATCAATATGAGATTTTCCTTAGCCAAGGAAAATATGCAGTAGAGATCCTAAAGAGATTCGGGATGATGGATTGCAAGGCCATGGCTACACCAATGGCATCGAACTTGAAGTTGTTGTGTGATACTACTTCAGAGACAATTGATGCCACAGTATACAGACAGATGATTGGTTCGTTGATGTACTTGACAAACACGAGGCCAAATATATGCTTTGCGGTGAACACATCGAGTCAAAACATGGTAGAGCTGAGACGAGTTCACCTGATTGCGGCAAAGCATTTGTTGAGGTACCTGAAGGGTGCGATTGATTATGGGCTCAGATATGCGACAGATCAAAAGATTAACTTACATGGTTATGTTGATTCAGATTGGGTCGGTAGTGTCATAGATAGGACGAGCACTTCAGGATGGTGCTTCAGTTTGGGGTCTGTTGCCGCCTTATTCACACTTTAAGACGCAGGAAAGTCACAACCTGCTATGTGTGTCCTTGGGGGCAAGCGAGAGCTGGGGACCACTGTCACCACAGTCTACAGCTCCTCCGTTTAGGCAAGATCCCAACAGAGCCAAGGGGGGTAGTCCCTATGGAAAGACTATGTTCCAGGTTTATTAATTAATTGAAGATTGATTAAAGGGGTCTTTTTATTAAAATTACAAAATTACAAAACTGAGGCTAAGGTTCTAGGAGATGACAGTCAAACTAATGCAATATACAGGATTTAAATGACAGTCAGTCTTTTTTATTTGAAAACCAGTGCCTAAAGAATGGAGTCAGAAAATGCAACTTTTAATGGATGCAAATCTAAGTTATTTAACCATAGATTAAGTTGTCTAACAAAGATATGAATAAATAAACCAGTGATACAATTATGAACCAGATATCTAAGCAATGTACAATTGATCTAATTTGTCAATATTACCCAATGAAAAAGATTTACAAGTTATGGACTAAAGAAAGCAGAAGAAAACTTTAAATGGAAATTATTGACCAATAGTGAATAAAGGAAAGAAAGACTTTAAGTTTGATTTACTTGAAGCACTTTAAACAAATATTGAACATTCACTGCATGAACAAATATAGAGCTGAAAGTAAATGAGACTGAAAGTAAATGTGTTGGAGTGCTTGCAGTAAGAATAAAATGAAAGTGCTTGTAGTAAAACCTTGAACAGCAAGGCAAAACAGTAGTGACCAATGTTTGTAGGACGTTTTGCAGTGTCTCTTGGTAAATTTTAATAAATTTTATTAGAGTTGGAATCTTTGATTATGTTTTAGAACCGGTGGTGTGACTACCCCGATCTAGTTCTTCTCAAACCGAAGAAAGATTGTTGTTGCGCTCAACAGGTGGGAGCAAAGCCCACCCCTAGCTCACAGGTCAATCCCCAATGGCCTGGTGCTCACAAGGAGGACGTCGATGCGCCTAGAGACTACCCGCAGCCTGCTACCCCTTGCAGCTTCCGAGTCACCGTTTTTAATCAGCTTAAAAATCTCTAGATGGATGCCTATTAAACTAGGACTTCCCCTTCCCTGGTCGTATCTCGGAGTACCCCGGAGGGTGATAACCGAGTAGAGGAGCAGGAAATAGAGAAGCTTTGTTGGTTAATTTTATGGGTTAATTTTAAGTCTTGGACGATTAAGATGCAAATGTAAATTTTAAAGATATCAACAAGATCACCAAGCGATGTCCCTTATGGGAGGTGCTGGTATTCGATCTTGGACTGAAAGTAATGTGTGTTGAAGATTGTAGCAGGAAAAATAAAATGTTTCTTTAATTACCTAAGCCCTCACTTCTCCTGCTTTTCATATCCAACTTGAATTCCCTAAAGGGAGATGACAAGTGGATAGAGGATACACAGGATGGGTGAGTTGTATGATTACTTCCCTTTTTAAACAGTAAATGAAAGAGCTGAACTTGAAAAGAAACTGTAACTTAACTAGAACAATGCTTAACCTCACAGCAATCTCTGTGACAGAGATGGTGGTCTGTCACAGAGATAGGTAGGTGGAAAGGAAACTAATTAAGCTAACCTCACAACAATCTCTGTTACAGAGACGATAGTCTGTAACAGAGATAGGTGGGTGAACAAATAAAACAGTAAACAGAAATAAATAGTACACTAACCTCACTTCAATCTTTGTGACAGAGATGGTGGTCTGTCACAAAGATAGGTGGGTAAAAGGAAAAAGAACTACTTATCTACTTTACAGAATATAAATGCTTTACAAAAACTTTAGAATACCCCAAGAGAGCTTCTCATTTGGGGTTTACAATATCAGAAAGAAGAAAGGAAAGAGTTGGGGTTTGAACCCCCTTTGAACCGGTTGAGGGTTGAGATGTTTCTGCGCCCTTTTGGGCAGCAACTCTCCTTTAAACCTGCACTACCTGTCAAAAACCAGCGAATTATTCTTCGCTGCAAATCATATGAAATACAAAAAAAATCTGCTGTTACAATATTAGTACAAAACTTACAATTTTTTATATAAAAATCTGAGCGAAAGTATGACAGAAATATGAAGTTTAGGGGGCTGAAAACTCAGTTTTCAGCCACGTAAATGATACTAAAACAGTAAATTTAAAGCCTCTAACTAATATATAACATCTGGGGGCCCTAAAACAAGGGTTATATTCACTATACAGTGAATAAAACCCAGTTTCAGAACACAAAAACAGATATGGCCGAATTGAAATTTTGGAAAAAACAGAGATGTTTAGAGGGCTGGAAACTCACAAGGTGAATATTACTAACACTTACACTATACTGTTATGCAGACTGAATAATATTTATCAAAGAGGTATGCAATAAGTTAATCCCGAAGGAACTTGCGTTCGGCTCGAGATATTGGATAAACCAATTCGGACCGACCTCATTCACCGCAGATGCGGATCAATTGATACCACAAGTATTCGAGACAGAGCTATTTTTGCATAGAGCTCACAGACTGACTGGAAACTGAGTTTCCAGCCACCTAAATAATACTAAAACAACAGAAATAACAAGTTAAATTAATATGTATGAGGTTAGGGCTCTAAAACAAGGTTTGCATCCACTAATCAGTGAATAAAACCCTGTTTAAAACAGGCTGAAAGTAGATGGCCGAATTGAAATTTTACAGAAATGAGCCCCTGGAGAGATTCCCTTGCTTGGAAAACCTGCAACAAATCTAACTCTGCAAGAAATTGTAAGCCTAGAGGAGAATGCTCAACGATCCCTGCAAAATACTTTGAAGAAAAACGTCAAACAGTTCACAAAAGAGAGCAAAAATACTTTTACTCTCTAATCTCTCCACAAAATACTTTGTGGAGAGCTAACTCGACAAATACAAAAGATGCAAAGCTAAAAGAATATACAAGTTACCTTACAACATTTGATCATGAAAATGGAAAAAAGTAGCCCAATGTCCCTCCAAAGATTTCTTAGATTAAGTGGCCCAACTAGGGCAAGAAGATTACAATAGCAAGAGAGTTTGAGAAGATAGTGGAGAAATAATCCGGCAGCATAACAATAGCATGAGAGAGCATGAGAAATGAGGGAGTGAGGCCCTCATTTTATAGTTGAGGAAGACCCCCAACCCCTTGAAGATCAATGGCTGAGATTAGACTTAGATCTAGGTTAAATCTCCACCACTAGATCTAGGTTTTTGGCTTTTATTCCTCTCAATCAATCTCCACCCTTGGATTAATTCCTGATCAATGGCTGAGATTTTTGATCCATGCCAAAGCAATATACACCCTCAGATCTAGGTATTTGACCAAGATCCTCCTCTAAATCAATGGCTTGGATGAACTTTGGCAAAAACATGGGCCCAAGGAGGTGCCCCCTCCAAACTTGGCTTTGACTTCTCCAAAAACGTGGTGCCCTCCAAATGTGGCGCCCTCTATTCCTTTAGCGCCCCTCCAAAATACATTGGCGCCTTCTTAAACTAGCTAGCGCTCCACTAAAATGGGATAGCGCCCTCATAAATGATGTGACGCCCCACTAAAATGGGAGCGCCCTCCTCCAAAATAGTAGACGCCCTCATAAATGATGTGATGCCCCACTAAAATGGGAGCGCCCTCCTCCAAAATAGTAGACGCCCTCATAAATTGTAGACGTCCTCCATATGTGGAGGCTTTCTCCCTTAAAATGGCGCCTTCCTTCATTATGGTGTCCTCCTTATTACATTAGCGCCCCTCTTTATTACTTGGTGGAGTCTTCATATGGTAGCGCCCACCTTAGTGAGGGTTTAACCTCCTCTAAGGCTCAAAACAATGGTTAAACTTGGACGTCCCCTCTATTTTTTGGTGGAGACACTCTTAATTTGGCTTTGACTTGGATGTCCCCTCCATTTATAGCTTGGACTTTGCCATTTGCTCCAATAAACTTTATTCAACCTTTAAACTTAGGCTAAATTTAAATTCACCCTAGATTTAATTTTCCAATTTAATTTTTAAAATTTCCCCATTTTTAACTTAGGAAAAATTAAAAATAACTTGAAAAAATTAAATCTAGGT
>LPNX011026988.1:207568-223644 GCA_001517045.1 Pseudotsuga menziesii | reverse complement strand
AAACACTCGATGAGGGGACTTCCCTAACAACCAGTTCCATGGTGTGGCATCCGTATCATATGATCCATACTAGTACATAAAATTACATTAATTTTCCCACACAGGGGAGCGGACATTTTGTTTTACAAAGGGGCAATTGCCCTGCAGAAGTGAAGAAATCCTCAGATTTTTTCAAGGTATAATTATGTACACTTCATGTACATGGAGTTGCCACCTAGTCGAAATAGGTGGGCAACAGGGTCTAGCATGATTTTCTGGTTCAACAAGAAGCAAACGAGTGTGGCACTGAGTACAACCAAAGCAGAGTACATTGCAGCTTGTTCAGCTAGCTGTGAGGCAGTGTGGCTTCGGAAGTTACTTGTAGGATTGTTTGATCTTGAGTTAGAGGCGACTTGTATTTTCTGCGACAATTAGAGTTGTGTGAAGTTGTTCAAGAACCTAGTGTTTCATGACAAGTCGAAGCACATTGAGATCAGGTACCACTATATTAGAGATATGGTACAGAGAGGAGCAATGAAGCTCTAGTATGTGATGACAGACGAGCAGATAACCGATGTGTTGATCAAGCCTCTATCAAGAGTGGCGTTTGAGTACTTTAGGGACAAGCTTGGAGTTGTCCAAATCAATGTTCCTCGGAAGAGCGAGTAGTAAGCGACAACACGTGTGAGACGTAGGTAGTCACCTAGTGACGTAATTTGTGCTCCTGGGCGGGTCTCCACTTGAGGTGATGCTATCGTGGGTAGTCACTTCGGTGACGTAATTTGTGATCCCGGGCTACACTCATGAGGATGTAGTAGGTAGTCAATTGGTGACGTAATTGAGCCTCCTGACTGCTAGTGCTATGGCGGGCATACACGCATGTGTGAAGACGTAGGTAGTCACCTAGTGACGTAATTTGTGCTCCTGGGATGATCTGCACATGGTGTGACGTGGTAGCAGGTAGTCACTTGGTGACGTAATTTGTGCTCTTAGGATACACTCACGAGTGTCGTGTTGCTGTGATGTGCGAAGACACAGGTAGTCACCTAGTGACGTAATTTCTGCTCCAAGGCTGTTCTCCACATGATGTGACGTGGTAGTGGGTAGTCACTTTGTGACGTAATTTGTGCTTCTAGGCTAAACTCACGAGATGATCTGGATGTGACGTGGCAGCGGGTAGTTACTTTAGGTGACATAATTTGTGCTCCTAGGCTACAGTCATGAGATGATGGACATGTAGTGCGGTAACGTAGGTAGTCGCTTTGGCGACATAATGCGTGCTCTTGGGTTGTTCCCACTATCATGGCTTGCTCGTACAGAACTTCTAGTGATGTATATATTCGAGAGATGTCAGTAGTCAGTGGTCTGAGTATAGAGTTGCAACAATAGTGATGATGATAGCGACAAAAGAATACCTTCCTTGTTAAGAGGGAGTGTTGTAGATTGTGCAACTTCGAAAGATATTTTTGACGTGTTATTGTACACCCTTTCAGGAAATATTCACATTATATTTGATCATGTAAAAGCATTAAAAAGATAAATGTAAACCCTATTAGTTGAGTCAGCCCAGAAGAATCTAGAAAGAACATATTATATTGTACCCTTGTCAAGTCGGCTCAGTGAAGTTGACAAGTTGGCCCCATAAGGAAAAGTCACTTGGAAAAAAAATATAAATAGGGGAGGTGCACTTCCCATTTGGACACATCAAGCACTCGAGCATATTCGTTAGAGAGAGAAGAAGAAGAAGTTTGCTAGAGGAGGAAGATGAGTTGCATTATGAAGATATCTTATTCTTGGCGTTTCTATCTTATTTTATTCTTGGGATCTTTGTGGAAGAGCCTTTAGCTCTTGGATTGTACTAGAAGACATTGTACTTACTGGCGAATCTATATTGGAGATGTTTGCAAGGTTTTCTTCCCTTGAGGGGTTTCTCAGAGGAAAAATCTTTGTGTACTTTTGTTTTGTTGTGCTTGTCCTTCTTTTAGTGTTCCTATTGCATATGGTTATTGTGATATAATGTAAATTGTTTGAAGATCTAATATAACCATCATTGAAGTATAAAATTCTAACAGAACGAAAGCCAATTGTTGGATGAAGTCAACATCAATGCATTGAAGAACAACAAGCTGAGTCGACCTCATGTTATATTTCAAATTTTATATTATGTTATATTTTTTATGTTGCTTTAATAGAGTTCATTTTTATATTATGTTATATTTATCTTGTTATATTTGTTATATTATATTATTATGTTATATTGTTATATTTATTATATTTTATTTAATGTTAAGTAATATAACTTAAAATAATATAAAATAAATTTAAAAATGAAGCATAACATTATATATATATATATATATATATATATATATATATATATATGAACCTAATGCCGAACCTCATTCAAAAATTTGAACTCAAATCGAACTTAATCGTTGCTGAACCCGAACCGTGTGACTAGCCCCAAATCTCTGAACCCGAACCGTGTGACTAGCCCCAAATCTCATGAAGCACCTGTTTACCCGAGTTATCACAACTGACAGAGTATGCCAAGAGCATCGAGTTGGAATTCATTCCGGTTCAACATACAGTGCTACTGTTTCTGAAGAGATCAACATTGGCAACTAATTACATTGATGGTTGACTTCATCGTTTGGAAGCGGTTTAGAGATAGCACCGAATCATGGATTTTTTGGAGCAACACTTACCCATCTTGTTGATTCGCTCGATTTCACCTTCGGATGAGTCAACTGGCTCGACCATGGCTCGACGCGTCTATCCACCTACGCAGCCGATTGCCAGATTGCAAGGAGTATCATGCTGAATTGCATCGATCATCATGGCCAGTTAGTCACTGTAAAAGGAACTAGTTCAGTTCCCAGCTAATAGAGGGGTGAATAATATCACGTTGAATGACAGCCACCAGGAGTATCTCATTGCTATCCACGCGTCTCTCAAACATCCTGTCCCGTTTGCATGGAAACTAGACTTTGATGTGTTGAATTATGTTAACAGGCATATTTTTGGTGGCGTGGTTAGCTAGGAGTTCTTGTTAGTTAAATATTTTTTGATTATCATCTATTTAAAGTAAAGAGTCATATTAATAAAGGGTTGGTCATGTATTTGATAGGGAGGAAAGAGTGGATCTAGGATCACACTTTTTCTCCATTTTTTATTTTTTATTTGTTATGAGAGGCTTTTTGGGTATATAAAGAGCCTAGCCTTCTCCTTTGTAAGGGGGACAAAAGTTGGGAGGATTTTTTCCTAGAGCTTAATAGAAATCATTCAAAGGTGTTTTTGGACATGCATGCGAGCACTCTCTTGAATGCGTGGCGTAAACTTGTGAAGTTTCAATGATTGCGAATGTTGCTAGAGCTTAGATTTTCTTTCTATGTTTGCGTCGGAGACCATAGACGGATGCTACCACCACATTGGAAGGTGAAAATCCTTAGCAGCTGCTAGCTTTTTCCCTTTGTAAGCATGTATACATGGGCATCAATTTTTGTATTTAATCTAGTTTGATTGTGTAATCTTGATCTTTTGTGTGCATAACATGTCTCCCGCAATTAGGAGGAATTAAACCTAGTATCTGTAACTCGACTAAGCAAGGTTGGCTCAATCATGTGATCTCTCCCTCTTAGTCACATATGACGTAGGTCCCTCTTGAGTTCTTTTTTTGATTCCATTCTCCCCTTTGATGTACTGGCACTGGTCTCTTTTTTGAGGACTGATCTTTCCCTCCTTCCCATCACTCATTCAATTACCTTTTATATTACAACCATTTCTTTAAGGAAGCCTTTAGTTCACCTTGTCCCTTATTGCATCTGCCTTAGTGATCTTAACCTTAGGGAAGCCCCCCTTGAGTTGGAGAAGAGCCAACCTGAAGCGAGGAAGAGGGGAGTGTGGTGACAGTGGTTGCTCTTTTCGCATTTGCAGTCAGGCTGGTGTGCGTACTTTTGGCCTTTGACACACACACGCCGGTCAGGAGCATCAACAACACCCACAAACATGGTGTAAACACTTTCAGAGTAACCTTGGAAGCTAACAGAAGAACTTGGAAGTTATATCTGGAACTGTTAAGAGATGCTTGTGTTGGACTCACGATTGCCGTTAGACCAAAACCCGGAGGTGTTAATCTCTGCCACAATCGCCAAAGTTAGGATCTTGGGAGGCGATTAGTCCATGTCACGAAACTCACGGGGAGCGCTGAACACAATGTCCAACAATCTCCCCCCCAACGCGAGTCGGGGGAGTTTCGAACCCTTGCCTGTTGCTCTGATACCATTTGTTGGACTCACGATTGCCGTTAGACCAAAACCCGCAGGTGTTAATCTCCGCCACAATCGCCAAAGTTAGGATCTCGGGAGGCGATTAGTCCATGTCATGAAACTCACGGGGAGCGCTGAACCCAATGTCCAACAGCTTGTAGAAGGGAAAAATGCCGTTATTGAAGTTTAAAATCAGTTTGCATTGTATTGTCTGTTTATTATAGCTAACACAAAGCGTAGTGTCGTATTTGCTATGAGATAAATTACATGTACACATATAGAAATAATACTTGCTGTTTGCAAACTTTGGTTTTCTGTTGTTCAAATTTGTATTTAAAAATCCTATGTCGTGAAAACAAACTGATGACATTTTGTTAGGTGTTGAATGCTCATATTAAATTATTAATCCAATTCCAAAAAAGTTCATATCATTGAACAACACACAACTTACATTTTCTTCTGACAAATCTTTTGCATCATCCCACCACTTTTGCAGGGCATTTTCTTCTGACATATCTTTTGCTGGAGGATTTGAAGAAGACAGCTCAGAAAACGGGCATTGAGGGGAGAATTATTAATGTTTCATCAGAAGGACATAGGTTTGCTACAAGTGGTATCCGGTTTGATCAAATAAATGAAAAGACAGGGTAAGCAATTCTTTAGAACAATGTACAAGTAAAGCAGCTATTAATTGATATCGAGTTTCTATTTATTTTCTTATTTGTTTTTCACATCACGTTTGTTTGCACTCGAAGGAATCACGTGCTTATATAAAAGAGCATAAAGTCCATACATGCTTCAGTTTTACATTGCGAAATCATGAAGGAAACACAATCTTCCTGTCTTTGCTTGTGTGTTGTTGCATTTCATTGTATGCAAGTGATTTGGACAAGGGCATAATACCATTCAATTCTGACACTTCTCGTCCGCCATTGCTTTTTTAATTGAAGGTACTATGCATTCGTGGCATATGGACAGTCAAAACTTGCTAATATATTGCATGCTAATGAGCTTACAAGGAGGTTTCAGGTACTGTTTTTTCTACTATAATGCAAATATGCTTGATTTTAATGTAGAAAACGACGCATAACTGCTTTCCTTCTCTGATTTTGGTTGGTCTAGTGTTGTAGGATACACTATAATGTTTCTCAAATGTACTTGGCTTGTAATTCATATGATGTACTGTCTAAACTTGCATTCAGAAATATTCAATTCCAGCACTAAAATGCACATCTAGGGGAACTTAGAATTACCACCCACTGTCAACTCAATTGCTACTTCCTTTCTTTAGGACAGCTCTCCTCTGGTATTCCCTCATAGTATTGCTAAATCTATCCTTTAAAACCCTTGTGACAGTTTCCAGTTTTAGCAAAACAAAATTTTAAATCTACTAGGAATATTAATGGTGATTTCTGTAGGTAGAATAACTCCTGGTTTCATATTTTATTGATTGGAAGGAAACCTTTATTTATATATTGGAGTGACCATTGGACTTCATATTCCAACGGACTGTTTGATTTCCTATGGAGGCTCTTCATCTCCATTGTTTCAGTTACATTATTTACAGTGAAACATAATCCTTGAGGATTATGTTTCCAACATTCCTCCTTAATCCGAAGGGGTGTTAGTAAGCCTGAGCACTCCCCTCTCGTCCAAGTCCTTTGGTGAAAATGTCTGCAATTTGGTCGTTTGCGGAACAATGTCGTAGATGAACTATCTTGGCCTCTACATGATGTCGAATCAAATGGCACTTTGTGTTGATGTACTTGGTTCAATCATGGAATTTGGGATTTTGGCCAATTTGATTGCAGAAGTGTTGTTGATCTATAAGGGAGTGGAGTTCGCTTGCTTTTCCCTTTATCAGGTTATGTCCTTTAGTCTATTATTATTAATGTATTTTATATTCATTACAACTAGCCATTTGTTTTGCATGAAATCAACTATATTGTTTGTTGTTTGGTAGTATCTAATTTTAATCCTTGTCCTATGGCTATTACTTTGATTCCTTTCTTTAAAGAAACATCTAGGCTATGTTAGATGTTCTATGATCATTTTATTTGTTTCACTTGATGATTGATCAGGCCATATTAAACTCCCAAGTAACTTCTTACATTCAAAAAGCTATAATGGATAGGAGTGAAAGATCATCTTTTCCATCTTATTTTCATTTTATGTTGTTTGTTAATGTTTATATACATGTTCTGGAATTAAAGATATTGACACGTTGCTTCACTGTATCGCTTTTAGGAAGAAGGTGTTAATGTGACTGCAAATTCAATTCATCCAGGATCTATACCCACTAATCTTCTGCGTTATAGAAAAACTATTCTTGGTATGTTTTTCTCTCTTTTCAAAATTGATGACATAATTTCTTTTTTATAAATGGGTAAAAATGCATGTTATGCAATTTGCCTAGAGTGCTGGACTGTTCTGCAACCTGCTTTGCTACCAAACTGTTGGAATAAATTTGTTTCAATTCCATAGATTTTTCAAATTTGTTTCCTCATATTTTTTTCTCAATATGCAAAAACCTTGATCATCTTTTTTGCATGATAACATTGTAACAAATATAAATAATAAATAATAAATAATACATTATAAATAATAAATAACAAATAATAATAATAATAATACTAATAAATAATTAGTATTAGGTTTTAATGGACGTGTCTCCTCCTAAGTTGCACGAAAAGGGGAAACGGGGACGAGTTTTCGAAATGGGGACGCGTTAGAAACGTGACCCCCCCAAATTTTAGGAAACGAAGAAACGCGATATATATATATATATATATATATATATATATATATAATTATTTACAGATTAAGTTCAACATCACATTTAACATTTTTACTCATAATTTCATAAGTGATTCATCATTCCATAATGCAAGTAGTAATATCCAAAAACAACACAATGATTTTACCCATAAACGATTCCATAATGCAAGTGGAAATAGCCAAAAAACAGCCTTCATAAATGAGGCTAAGCCGCTAATACATATATATCTAGATTCTAAAATCAGCCTTTATATATGAGGCTACAAGTAGAATACTACATCAACATGAACAATGAACATATAAAGAAAACATGAGCTGAAGCCCAAAGACTAATAGTCATCATGCTCGGCCTCGGAAAAATAGAACAAGAAACACGTCCAATAGTAGATTGTTGAGTGGAAGAAGCAGGGCCAACTCCACTTCTAGGTTCCTCAATATTCAGGGCAGCAAGAGAGATGTCCAAGTCAGCAGATTCTGGATCCACATCTCATTCTCTAGAAGGCCCACTACTATATTCCTACGAGATGCAAGTCAAAGGTTGGAGTGCACATAAACAAGATCCTCAGCCTTCTGTGAACCCAACCCATTGCGCTTCACATAATGAATAAAACCATAGGTGCTCCAATTCCTTTCTGCAGATGAAGAGCTTGCCACCTGTGAAAGAACATGAATGGCAAGTGTTTGTAAATGCACACCATTTGCTCCACGACAAACCCACCACCTAACTGGAGTCATGGTGCTTCTCTCATCCAAAGCTGATATATTTGAATAATCATCCAATCATGCGGCAAAACTAGCAAATTCTTCCTTTACTTCCATGTGTAGATGAGCCAAAAATATTCTCATAAGGGCTTTTTTCACTCCATTAGCCACCTCTCTATCTTGATGGGGTGCCTTCCTCTTCCCATTGCTTTGAGCAATGAGTTGGTCATCTAAAATCTTGGGTTCAATGCATGTGCTAAAGTGTGCAATGAAGTGTTGAAGCTGTTCCACTTGTCAACCATGATTTTCTGTACCAAATCAGCAAAACCAACATCAATAAATAAACGCTGAGGAGACTCCTGTGAAATGATATCCATAGTCTTCTCAACCATGGTATCCATGCCATCATATACCTCTCCCAAGAAAGGTTGGTCTGTGTCAACGCTTCTAAGAAGTTCAAATGCCGGGGTTGTGAACTTGAGCAAGAAATCTATCTTGCTCCACCACTCCTCATCAAGGCACAATCTACGCACCATAGTTCCCCGTTTTGAATTTGCCTGTCTCCACTCAGCCCAAAGTTGACTCACCACCATAGAAACTAATGGTTGCTTCACCTCAACAAGGCAACGCAACATGATCAAGTTGGAGGCAAATATTGTTTCGACAACTTTCAACAACTCCAATTTGGAGTACTCTCGAAATATGGCTTGAGATTGGTGGTGGTTGGTGATGAATTTAACTATCTCCCTTGCTTGCCCTGTGAGTTCCTTGATCCATAGAACTTTATTATCTATCTCTTCTAAGATTAGATTTAGATTATGGACAATGCAAGGTGTCCAAAAAATGTGATCAAACCTGCTCTCAACAAATAAACCTTCAGCTTTGCAGACTGGTGCATTATCCGTGATAACTTGCACCACCTTTTGAGGCCCTATTTGCTCAATAGCTTTAATTAAAACATTAGCAATGAATTGAGCATCTTTCACCTCCCCTGAACAGTCTTCATCCTTTAGAAACATTGCTCCTTTTGGAGAAGTGGCAATGATGTTTATCAATGGCCTGCGCCTGCTATCTGTCCATCCATCTGAGACTACGGTAACTCCAGAGCTACCCCATGAACCACGAATCGGTGCTAAGATATCCTCCACAAGATCCTTCTCCTTTTTTAAGAGATTAGTTCGGACTTTTTCATAGTTTTGCCCCTTGTACCCTGCAGGAGCTGTGTTAATTGCCCGCACGAGATCATGCCAGTAAGGAGACCGAACCACATTGAAAGGTTTCCCACAAGCATAGATGGCCCTAGCCACCCTTGTGTCAGCTTCTTCTCTCCCTTGAACATTCACCAACTTGGCTATTCTGTTCTCTTGCATTGAAGAAATCCCTTTGGCATTTGGTACTTGTACTTGTTGTTGAGTTGCTCTCCTCTTCCTTGCTTCAAGCACAATCATTGGCTCGATGTTTGGAGGTTGAACAGAAGAATTCCCAAGCTGGTCATGTCTTTTTTTAAGCCTATCAGCCTCATCTTGCTCAATTTCATACTTCCTCCTATCACTTGGGTCACTTGTTTTTTGGCAGCCTTCAATACCCTTTCCTGTTTAATGCAAGAAATGTGCTTAGACTCTTGGGTAAAAGCCCTTATACGACAATTTGCACAGAGTACATCGCCATTCCCATGAGCCACCACCTCCTTATTTTGCAATCTTTTGAACATGAGCCCAAAGAGGATAGTATTCAACCCTCTTGTGGACCCTAGGGGCTGAAGCAGGAGCTTGGTTGGAAGCCATTGCTGCAAAAAAAAAAAAACCATCTTTGTGAAGCATATTCCATGACCAAAAAAAAAAAAACCATCTTTGTGAAGCATATTCCATGACCAAAAAAAAAAAAACATTAGCAAATAACATGTATAGAGCATGCTTCTCACCTCAAATGGTTTCCTGTAGGTGAAGCTGCTCCAAAACATTGTCAACACCACCAAAATCTACAAAAAAACCTCCACAATCGAAAATTTTCCTTGCTGCTCCTCAAATCTGCAGTTGAATCTGTCCACCGTGAGCTAAATTGCTAATCCATTGAAGTCGAGCACTTGAATCTGTAGCTGGGCACTTCAATCTATCCACCGTGAGGTGCCTTGGGCACTCAATCTGTCCACCGTGAGCTGTTCAATCCACCACTGTGAGCTGCCTTGGGCACTCAATCCACCACCCGTGAGCTTAATGCTTGAGCTGGTTGCTGGCCTGTGAGTTAAGAGGTTGGCCCGTGAGCCACCGTGAGCTGGAAGAGGGAGCCGTGAGCTTAATCGCGTTGAACTCCAAGATGCCGTGAGGTATGCTGTGAGCTCCGAAAACTGTTGTGAGATAGCGGTGGTATGATGTGCTTCTTTATAGCATAATAACACTATCTAGAAGCATCCACAACAACCCTAGGTTTTAATTTTAGGAATAAACAATTTGAAATTGAATTAAATTACGGGATTGAGGTTAATTGGTACGAAAACGTGAAGGATTTTTAGAAATCGAAATGAAAACTTGTCGCCATGAACAGGAAACGCGTCCCCAACACGAGAAATGTCCCCAAGCCCTAGAAAACACGTTTCGCGTCCGTACCGTACAGGTTTCCTCGTTTCCTTCAGGAAACGCAGTGGGGACGCCAGGGAGGTGACGTTTCCTGCAACGTAGGTCTCCTCAAACATCGCTACCCACACCATATATAATGGTGGCTACCAATTGTAAGAATATCATCTATCTATTTATTCATATTCATAGATATATATATTTCTTATCAAATAGAAATTAGAATCGCTTCTTTTGTCTAAACAACCAGATTCGGTTGTGACATTGGTATCAGAGCCAACTTGCTCGTACCTGAAGTTGTTCAACGATATCTCCTCATTTCCATTCCATTTGTCATCTCCATTTCCATTCCATCACTCTTCTTCACGTCTCTCCTACTACTTTCACCATCCAACACCAACCTACACGCTTCATTAACAGATCTCATCTCTTATTTACCTCCACGCAGCATTCGCCGATCGTTGTCATTCACCCCCACACTCTCCTCTACATCTTCACTCCCCACTCCATTCATTCTTAGCTACGATGAGTTAAAATAGTAAAAAACAACTATTCTAGGAAATAACAACTATGAGTTAAAATGAGTTCAGATGAAAGGAAAAACAACTATTTTAGGAGTTAAGTTGAGATGAGTTAAAATAGTACCCACCATTCACTACAAATAAATTACTTTAGCAACTTAGAAAATATACAAATAATTCAAGACACTTGCAAAATTGATTTATGCATAAAAATAAAGTAGACTAGTGCCAGTTAAAAGAGTGCTTGTGTATAAGGGTTGCTAGTGTGGTCTCGGTGAAAGTATTGCAGTGTCTCGGTCGGTAAATTTTAGATTATTAAATGAGTGATTAAGGGAGTGGGCCAATTTTTGGGTTCGGCCCAATAAGACAAGCTCTCTTGAAATGAGCGCTAAAGTGACTTTACCAAGTGTCCAACGAGGCGAGGCATAACTTGCTTGGAGTAGCCCCTTGACTCTGTGGTAATCACCCTTTGCAACCTCCCGATTTCTTAAAAACAGGCTTATGTAGAGTTTCCTATTACTCTAGTCACTTGTATCCCTTTCTGGTACTACCAGTTGATCAGACAAGCTGCAATGGTGCAGAGCATATGGGGAAGGAGCCTTTTTCAATTTTATTAAAACTAAAATGTAATGTTCATTAACTGACTACACATGGTTGAGAATCTCTTTCCCCCTTTCGGGATACTCGAGAGAGCACAACCGGGTTAATTTAAAAGCCTAAAGAAATGACAAAGAAAAATTGTTTTCTAATTAGTCCTACCACAAATCTCTTTCCCCCTTGCGGGATACTTTGGAAAGCGTGGGGTAAGTATTTCTTTTCTTTGAAGAAGTAAAGCAAATTAGAGAAACTAAACAAGAAATAAAACTAAACTAACTAAAAAAAATCAAAACATGAAAAACACATCGATGCGAATCCCTAGGGGGGATGAGGAGTGGGCCCTTAGGAGCCTACTCAAATGTTTATTAATTTATTACAATCTAGAGGAAGTGCACTTTGGTCCTTATAATTTGGATCCAAAGGCTTACAAAATTATGGAAAAATAACTTTCTATGCAAAAGGGAGCTCCGTTAGTCTTCTTTAGGTTCAATTTTTTGAAAATTTGCCAGAGTCTCCTCTTTTTTCATTAAACCTGCAAAAACAGTAAGCAAACTTAAATGGAATATGCCCCAAAACACTTTAAGAGTGCTTTGGGAAAACCTACAAAAAATTGCCAAAAAAATTGAAGTAAAAATGAAGCAAAACTATGTGAAAGCAACTAAGAAAGTGAGCTAGAAAGCTGTTTTCTCAGGGTCTTTGTTTGTTTCGTAAGGATAGAAAACAAATCTAAAGCACTTAATTGCTAGATATGAAACTAAGATCAAATACCAACTTACTAATCAAGCCTTTTGTTATACGAGATAAATAACTTGAAACGAAGCTAGTAATCTAGATCTGAACTAAGGAATGATAATGCTTTAAAAAATTTAGCTAGATTTATAAAGGAAAAGCGATTAGGATTTGTTACCTACTAAGTCATGCTTAGTTGGTTTTATCAAGTGAGCCAACAAAGTTGAACAAGCACACTTGTTCATTCTTCAAAGTCCAGAAATCCGCCAGGGTTTTTCTAGGAATTTTTAAATTTTTTTTTTTGTAACACATGTTCATACCCCCTTGAGGAAAATTGTAAAAAATGTGCTAGCATGGTCAATTTTGTAAAAGACTCAGCTTTCTAGACTTAGACATCAAGCCTACTAGCCTAATTGTTTTTTACCTTGGTAATTATTTTTTGTGTTGAACAAAACGACTAATAATTTCTGAGTTTTTCACTCACACCTCCAAAGTTGGGGTAGTCGTCTTGGTGGTTAGGCCTTAGGGGTTATTAGAGCCGAAGTGTCTATGTTTATAAACATGCCAGGCATTCAAATTGAGTCATATGGACATGTGTTAGGCCCCCCTAGGTTTTTGTTCAATTCTGAAAAATTAATTTTTCTCGTGAAAGCAGGGCATTTTTTAATGTTTTAATTAAAAAATTTGGAAGTGTCATGAAAACTTGATCTGGAGGCGGAATTTGGCGTGTGGAGGCTCGTTTTCACACTCAGAGCGTACTCTTCACCCTGGGACCCACTTTTCCGATGTTTTAGGCAGCTAAAACATCTCGTCAAACATTATTTTGCTAAAGGTGCATAAAAATGTCATTTAATTGCTAAAGTTGCAACAAATTGGCACAAAAGGGCAAGTTTGAAAAGTAAAAAAATGACATTTAAAGCATTGGGTAACATGGCAAATGAGTCCCTCATGAATTAGCGACCTTGTCTAAATTACTAATGCGTCTAACTTTGGATAAATTCTAGGAGTTACGAGTCATATGGTTGGTGAGGTGACGCCAATCTCACTAAATGGCATGTGGGTGGTTGTATTGGCGAGAAGGAGGCGGCAAGTAACATGTGGGTGGTTGTATTGACGTGTGTAGAAGTGGCAAGTAGTTGGAGTGAGGTCGTCTACCTCATGGGCGGTGGCGCCTCGTCCATGATAACCACTTCACTTCAACTCAAACTTGATCCTAAATGATCTCATGAACTCAAGCTAAGTCAACGTGAGCTCCCACTTGTGGATGTGCCCCCTCCTTCTTGCTTTGGCTATAACTAAAGCATGATCCTATCCGTTGAAGCTAGTTAGAGTTGCATCGAAAGGCTTGCTATTGTAATACTGTTGTTATATTTTTCATTGTGAATAAATAAAAGCTTTGGAGGCTAGATGGTGTAAGGCATTCGGTTGGATGAGTATTGCTTCTTATGCTTGAGGTAATCTGTATTTAGTTTAGTTTCCTTGCTTGATTTGTGAATGTAACCTTGTCAGGAGTGCTCCCAATTGAAAGGAAAGAGTCTTTAAATGAGTTTATCTATAGATTCTATTATTCATATGTATGTAAAGATCAAGATCTGGCATTTTCAATAAGTTTATTATCATGTTGCTCTAGTCTTTTATACGTACATCATTGGTTCTCACAAATCTCTCTGCAAGTTTTGTTTATGTTAGTTATAGGTTATTGTGGAGAAGGTCTTGAACAAGCTTGTTCTCTATCATCTTTACCTTTTCACTCGGCATAGTCCAACTGCTTCCACTAGAAGCTCTTTGGTTGATCTTTACAACTACAAGTGTGTCCTCTGCTCCATCTACTTTTAAAATTTAAAATCTACTTTAAAATCTACTTGGATACTTGGTTTCTAGCTTTTATTTTTTAGATCTATCATCTTAGAGTAAAATTTATCGTAGATCTATTTTTTAAAAGCTCATAGTCTAGATCTGAAAGTTCATACAAAAGATTCATCTTTCGTTGACTAGATCTAACTAAATCTATTTTCCTTTGCAAACAAATTTGAGTTATATTCTTAACTTGTCAATTGAAAGTATTTTGCCTAAATTTCAAAGTTAAATCTAGCATATTAGTGCCTATCATTGGCTTCCTTTCAAAGGCTGTTCAAGACCCTAAGAAAGTGGGTTTCACAATCCCACTCCTCTTAGTTACTGCTTTTTAAATCTAGTTTTACTTAGCAACTTCTTTTAGTATTTTTCTTACTTTCCCAAAGCACTTTCAAAGTGATTTTGGGCAGTTCTAACAACTAATAGTTCGTTGACTTTTGTATTGTGACAACAGAAAAAGAGGATTTGGGCACAAGATTTTGGCAGGTTCAAGCGAACAAGGACATATTTGAACCCTCATTTTCTTTGTTAGAAAGTGGCAATTAGGAAGGTCTTTTAGCATTACATGTGTCCTTGCATGCTAGAGAGACATTAAACAGGAAGCCAAATGTATTAAACTTTTAAAGTGATTTTCCTAAGTTTTGACTTAGGAAAATTCTTTAATTATTCTAATTTGATTTTGACTTAATGGAATCAGTTTAATAAAGTGAAAAGTGAAATATTTAAGTGATGGCTAATCTAATCTTGGCCATTGATCTCACTGGAGGATCACATCCATTGATCCATAGTGAGGGTTAGGGTTTTCGCTTAGCCATTGGGTTAAAAGGAGATTTGGTGGAGAGGACACGTACACAGGAGAGATACAGACAGAGAGAATTCAGATGGAGGAGTTTACAAAAAAGACGAAGGAGCATCTACCCGATAGGTTCACCAGGTTGAGCAGGGACCGTACAGATCACGTAGAGGAACAACGGTGTACACAACAGGAGGGTTGTACAAATGCCATACAGCACAGTATGGATCCGTACCGCTGACATAAGCACCGTACCGATTCTGTACAGCTGGGCCGTACTGCCGACGGAGGGCCGTACAACCGGGTTGTATAGCTACGCAGGGTGGCCGAACCTTGCTGCTGGGTTGTTCAGTGTTTTTGCTGAGGTTTTCCATTCGCCATGTTGGGTGTATTTTACCTGCTGGTTGTAAAAGTTCCATATCTTCATAATATAAATTCTATATCTGATTGCTGCATTGGTTTTCCCATCTTGGGTTTTATCCGGGGGTTTCCAAACCCAAAATATCTGTGTCTATAATTGATGTGATGTTGTGAATGTTTCTCAGTATTTATATTCCGCTGCAATGCTAGTATAGAAGTTCATGTGTGGTTATTTCAGTAAAACAAATTAAATATACTGTTTAGCCCTAGTTTGAGCTTTAAAGGAAAAGTTACATTCTTCCTTAACTTTTTTCACACTTTTGTAAGCTCTTTCCTCCAGGATCTATAAGGATAAAGAGGAGTTCTCCAAGCTCTAATATCATTGTAAAACATAATAAAAGTCTCGAGTAGGCTCGTAAGAGCCCACTCCCCATCCCCCCAGGTGGAATTTGCGTCGGTGTCACTTTTCATGTTTTTTCCATTATTTTGCTTACTTTAATTTCCTTTTGTAGATTTGTATACTTTGATAGGTTTATGTTTGCTACATCATGTTGGAGTTTGTGCAACTTCAGAAGCTATTCTTATTGTCCTCCTTCGGGAGTTGAACTTGTTTTAATTATTCATCTAAACCCTAGAAAGAACAATGTAATCCTTGGGAAGAAAAGCCAGCAATAAAAGAATAAATAAAATAATAAAATATAAAATTATTTATTGCACCTCCAAGTGAAGTTGGCCCCAGTTATTTTTTGGGTGGCAAAACAGTATAAATAGAAGGCGCACCTCCTCATTTCAGCACACAACAGCAGCGCAGCAGCTACACAGCAGTTCGCAGTTTTCTGGGAAAGACAACAGCTACACAACAGCTCAGAAGTAGACTGATTTTCAGGGTTTCATATTTGGAAGGCATTTCCATATTTTTCATTTT
>LPNX011026988.1:126462-192823 GCA_001517045.1 Pseudotsuga menziesii | reverse complement strand
AGAAGGTGCATCAGCTTGAAGCTTTTGTCTTTTGCTCAATCTTATTGCAGCTTCCTCTATCTTGATGTAGTTTTCTTTCTCTGTTTGTGTCATCTTAGTACAAACTTTAACACCAAGGCCCCCTTTTTTTTCATCACTGTCTAATACCCCACAAAGATGCCTCCTCACACGGGTGTATGAACCAGTATAAGGTTTTGGACGACATCCATGTGGGCATATCCACTTAGCGGTTCCACCACCTCTACCATCCTGAACTTTTGTGACATACTTCCACAAGGGGGTTAATGCCTCTTTGCCACTACCAACTTCCTCATCATCCCCTTCATCATCATTACCACCCTCCTCTCCTTCACTCATTGGGTAGTCCGAGTCACTATGAGATTGACCACTATCAGATTCCTCATTTTGATGCACATGCCTACTCCCAACCAACACCATGAGAACAAAAAATGGAAGCAAACACCAAAAGAAAAACATTCTCTTCAAGTTTTAGATGAAGTTTGAAACTTTGAAGTTTGAACAACCTGCAATAGAATGAGGAGGAAGAGGGAATGGGAAAATGTAGGAGAAAACAAAAATACAATAATAAACAAAACATTTTTGTGAACAATATTCAAGTTTTCAACAAAAATACATATTGGGCATACCTATTTTGAATCTTGATCTCCCATGATTTGCAAGTAGATGGAGCCCTTTGTTGTCTCCTCCAATCTCTCACAAATCCTCTTCAAGCTCTCTAAGTTCCAACTTTGCTCCAACACCAAGCTCTCCAAGCTCTCACCAATCCTCTTCAAGCTCTCCACTCCAACTCAAAGATGAAACAATGAGGAAGAAGAGGGAGAGATTGGGCTTTATCTCCCCTCTCTAACCCTAAGAAAGCCCTAGGGCCCACCCACAAAGCCAAATTAGAAAAAAAAAATAAAAAAAAAGTGAAGTTTGCGGCCTCTCGCCCGGCGCGCGGTTCCGGATTTTAGGGCGCGCGGTTCTGAAATTTAGGGTGCGCGAATTCTGAGTTTCCGGCACGCGGTTCTGAAATTTAGGGTGCGCGAATTCTGAGTTTCCGGCGTGCGGTTCCTTCACGAATTGCCCAAAACGAATTGCAAAAACCAGGAAGCGTGATTTCCTTAACCAGTTCGTGGTTCCTTTTTTCCGGTGCGCGGTTCCTAGGACGCTTCGGGGGCAAACTCGCTCGGAGCGAGGTTTCGGGGTCGGATCCGTGGGGGGGGGGAAGCTTCGGCAACTCTGCCCATGACCCTTCTAATGTTGTAAAAGGAGGCTCCCACCCTCCATATCAATCAGATTTAGTTGTGGATGGACATGGGCCCTCTTCCACAACAAGAGGATGTGAACATTGATGTTGCAGTTAGAAAAATGCCTCTAGGCCTAGGGGATTCAAGACATGCTCATGTTGAGGATGTAGATGATGACTCTGAGTCTGAGCATGAGGACTCAAATAATTCTAATAAATGATTAGAATCATTAGATTGTAGATTTTAGAGTCTAGACTACAGTCATATGCTTATATTTTGATTTAGAGTCCATTTATAACCTCTTTGTTGATGTGCTTTTCTTTAGATATGTATTTGCAGTCGATGCTATTTTGGTTTTATACACTCTTACTTGCTATATACATGAGAAACTTTGCATACTTGTGTATAATGGTTTGAATTCACATGGATGCACATGGATATATATGCATTTTTTGAAAATATGAATGTTTTATGTATTTTTGCTCAACCGGTTTTTTGATCTGGTTTTTGTTCGGTTCCGATTCCCGGGGTCGGTCGGTTCGACCACCGGTTTGGTTTTGATAACATTGCTTCACACCAGCCTACTTGGGCCCTCTTCACCGACCATCCCACTCCACTCCTTCCTGCTACCCCTACCTGCCCCTTCACCCCACGTCCCTCTCCTCTCCACCTGCGCACTCCCTCTCCCACTTCTTCTCAAGCTCCACATTCCCCCCCGCCGCCACTTCTACAATAAATTAATATTTGATTTTTATTAAAAAATCAAATAATAATAATAATAATTTTTTATACCCATTAATTATAATAATAATTATTAAGTCCTACCAAGACGTTCAACAATCATTGTCCTATAGGCCAAAATTGCGTCTAATTATTCACCTCCACATCTAAGAAGCATGACAAATGAATTGAAGGATCAAATTGAAAAATCGGAGAAGGATTTCAATGACCGCATAACTGAGAATTAAGAAGATTTAAAAGAAGAGATAAAAAATAACAATGTAACGCCGAAGAAAGAAATCAAAGACGAAGTTGTTCTAGTGTTAGAGAGAAGTCTAGACGACAAATTGGAGGCATGAAAGAGAAATAGGAACAATTGGATGATAAATTGGATACTATCATGTAGATGTTGGAAAACAATAAAGTTTAAACCTAAAAACCGTCGCAAACAATGAAACGGTTCAGATGCTAGTTCCATCATCCTACAACTTCGAATCACTACCATGCGACAGGGCAAATGGCACTCAATATCAACCTTTTATAATGTACCCACCTAGAGCAAAAATAGAGTTGTCAAAATACAATGGTAGTGAAGACCAATGTGTCATATGGATAAACAAAGTTGAAGAATACTTCAATATTTATAACATCACAACAGACGAAGAAAAAGTGAAATACGTGTCGTTACATTTAGAAGGATAAGCCTATAATTGGTACATGTCGTGGAAAAGGGAAAACTTTTCCTACACTTGGAAACTATTCAAAAATGATTTTTTTAAAAGGTTTCAAGGAATCATTGAAGACAAATTCTTTTCGAAGCTTACCAGGTTACAACAAAAACGAAGCATCGAGAAATTCACACATCAGTGGGAATCCCTTGCCACAAGGGTGTTTGGATTATCCGAGAAACAATGTCTCGAAACCTGTTTGGGAGGTCTCAAACCATATATACAAAACAAATTAAAGATGCACGACATACCGAACGTCGAAGTTGCAAGACGTAAAGTAAAAGCGCCAGGACTCGAATTAGAAGGAAGACCAAAAGCAAGAATTGACAAAAGTTATTTACAAGAAAAAGAGGCACAATGCAGATATTGCGGAGACAACTGGTCACCACCAGGCATTAGTGCTACAATTCTTAATCATATGGTTATAAACTTGAAAAGGGTTCAAAAACATCCACTAGTGGTTGTGACAACGACAAAAAAAAGAAGAATACTTGTCGTCGATGTGTCGAAGATTGGATCCTGGGCCATAAATGAAAAACCAATTACATAGCGCACTGCAAAAATGAAACTGCAGTATTGGTCCTAGGCATGTCTAGAGCAAATATAACCATTGTTGATTTTTGTAGTCATTGCATTGGGAAACTTGTTTGACCTGATCAACCCAGTTGACCAGGTCAAAATACCCAAACTGAAGGTGAGATACTGAACTGAACTAAACCTGCATGCATCCAAGGTAAGAACTGCTCCAAGATGTATATTAAAACCCAACTTAAATCATGCTAATCAGAATCATGGTGACAATAATAATAATAATCAGTAAAATATACTTGTGCCGTTGAACAATCTTTGAATCTTCTAGAAGTCCCTTGTATATGGCATACTTACAAAGTTCAATTTACTAATGCAGGGTGAATGTGGAAAACAAGGCTAAGGTAAAAGAGAAATGACTTCTAGTTTACTTTGACCATATGATCTCTCCGAATGATGACAAGTACACACAACCATAGTGACATATGCATGACAAATGAACAATAGGGAATGGTGGTGTCTCACAAGTGGACGAGTTGATCTGAAAAGAGTCCATTTAACTTTAACAATGTGTCTACAACTCACATCCAAGCTAACAATCAAGCTCCATGAGGATCTTTTCTAGGACCTTGGCATTGAGTACACAAGAAACTGTAGGGAAGAGATCCTAGGGGACACTTAGAATTAACTGAGCCTTACTCCATCTCACATCAAAACCTGCAGGCTCCGTGAGGAATTATTCATTACATTTCAATAAGATGGCCATCAGTCTTTAGATTTCACATTTATTTATCCATTGCTTTATTTGGGTCTTTCACAATTTCATTTCATAGCCCTTTTTGAGTTGTCTAAAGACACAGTTTGCAACTTTATTTGAGGGCTTGCATTTTTCAGTATGTAACATATAACACATAATGCATGTAATGATGGTAGACATATTGCTTCAAGTTTTAGCTGACACTCTTCAGGCAACTAGGGGGGAATATCCACAGTCAAGACCAAACATCAAGGGAAACCGATCAAAGAGGTCAAGGCTTCAAAACCCAACTCGCCTAAGCTTAGGAACCAACACTAGCGGGTTCTCTTGGCCCAGAACGACCAAGGCTTCGGCAAGTTTTGTTGCACAACTTACAGTCGAGACACAAAACAACATGGGAGCCATCATGCATAGGGGTCAAAATGGAGAAGATGATCTTCAATCTCATAGGTCTCAGTCAATCATAAGTCATGTGAAAAAATCAATCATGGATGAAACTGGATGGGTGATGATAAGTGATACATGGAACCAGCATAGTGCTAAAGTTTAACAGTTGTGTAAAGCATGGCATAAGCAATGATCTTCAACATCAGATTCTCTAATCATTCTCAACACAAGTTAATCATTAGTGGAACATATAATATAAGCATAGGTCACCATAATCATCATAACATAATAAGTCCAAGGTGTTAGTATATATCAGAGAGCAAAAACCTACCAAGAAGCATTATACCCGATCTCACCATATGCATGTCTCTATTTGATGTGTAAGCCTGTGAAATGTGTACCATCTCCGCTGCTCTGCTCGAATGAACTATATCGTTACCAAAGTCATATCAATGGACAAGGAGATTTCAGTCATGGCAAGGAAATACTTTGCATCTGCTATTGAATGAAGGCTCTGAATGGCTCATGTTGTATCCCATCAATATCTTTGGATCAGAGAATAAAGAGAAAATCCATATGCTGCATCATAGTAGCCTAGCTACAATATATATGATAACAAAACCTTAAAAACAATGGCCATTGACTTATTGAAGGGAATGAAAAAAATGATCAACAACCATTGCTATCGGATTATCCTCACCTTCTTGTGAATTAAATGTATATATAATCCACATTGGCACACGGTTTAAGATGGAGTAAGGGATTCCAACTGTTACACCTCAAAGTGTTTGAAGCGTTCCTTCCAAATGTGCCAAAATGAGGGGTTACTTTTTCTTTTCAAAAGACCAAGTTTTTTGTGCTATATTATGTAGTGTTGATTTTGGGGCTAAATACCCTACATGGTAGGTCCCCTTGGTTCTCATTCTAGGAAGTGTTGGCTTAGCGACATTGCTAATTGCCTCTTGATGGGCGAAAGTCCCCCATCTTGTTGGGCCATTTGGTCTGTAGGTTAGTGTTTGGTGCTTCTTGGGATGGGTCCATTAGGACATGGCCACACTCATATTTTGCTCTGTAGAGGTGGTTGTGCATGCTAGGGTTGTCATACCCGGTTTAGCACACCTCGTTTTGGCCACTTGGACCTATTGTTTTGATGGAAAACTCCTCCTCTTGGTCTCCAGACCTATGACATCATTCCTTAAAGAAGAAGCCTACATTATTAAAAAGGAGGGCATTAAGGGACAAGCATCTGTTGAGGTTAGTTAGGGCATGATGCCCTCCATTTGGCTCACCTTGCACTTGGTGGAGCATAATTGCACATTTTTATTCTTATTTTATGTCATTGTATGGTTTAGTCCCCAGTTTGTGGGTGCACTAACCTTAAATTGTTGAAATTTGTATCTTAAGATGTCCTTCATGTGTTGATGCATAGCATGAAGGTACATTGACAGTATAGGCATTTATGTATTGTGTGAGAAACACTCTACTAATCGGCATGGCTTCAGTGGTAGAAGCATGCACATAGTTGTGAGACTTTTACCAGTTGCATGCGAGATTTGCATGCATGCACTTTTAAATTAAGAAGTTCGCATAGTTTTTGCATGAAAAGTGAAATTAGGTATTTTGATCTCTTATTTCATCGGTGAATTAGAAAAGGTAGACAAAGGGTAAAAGTGCACACACTTGCGTGATATAGGTGATTAGAGAGCCTGAGTGAATCAATGCATGAGGGAGGGCACATTCCTGAGGAGAGAGGAGGGTGCATTCCAAGCTGAGTGGAGGCACATCCTTCTGAGACTAGGGGGCACATCATTCAGGAGTGTGAGAGATCATCACATTGGATCTCTTCAGAGATTGATAGAGCAGTCACTAAGGGGGGCACACTATTGACACAACGAGGGTGCACTTCTCCAGATAGAGGCGCACTTGTGAGTGAGATCGTACTTCTTGAAGCCAAGAGGGTTAAGAGAAGCAGATGAGTCTTTCGTCAGAGTTTGAGGAGGACGTAGTGAGATCTCAGATCTCATCAGTGATTGAGAGACAGAGTTAGAGGGGTGCACTTCTGAGGAGAGATGGCACACTTCTACAGCTAGTGGGTGCACTTCAGAGATTGTGGGCGCATTTCTTTGTGAGGCAGAGCATAACAGTGAAGAGGGGCAGAGGCAACGCTTCTTTAGGGAGAGAGAGGGAGCTACTTCTTCTTGAGATTGGCAGAGGTAGTTGATCAGAGACTCGAAGTAGAATAAAGCAGAGGGTGCATTCTGTAGAGCAACAATTGTAGCTGCTACAGATCTTGGGCTTGTCCCACCAGGTTTCTCTACTTGTATAAATTTATGATTGTATAACTCTTTATATTTCTCTCTAGCTTGAGATTGAAGAAAGCCCATAGTTGTTGGTTTTCCCCATTGGGGTTTCGAGGGTAAACCATGTGTTAAATTGTGTGATTGATTTCCAATTCCGCTGCGCATGTTAGACAAGTTAAATTGAGTTTATTGTATTATTGATTATAAATCAGATCTGAGTTTTATTAATATGTATCCGTGAATTTATTGGAAGTAGTATATCCGACTTAAGCTCACTGGGGATAGTAAATAATTAACATAAATTTTATAATTTGTCATTAACTTTGTAGGGTCAAATTTGTAAAAGGTTGAGGGTTGTCTTCTATAAATAAGACAACCTCACCTCATTTGTAAATCATGGACAAGGGTTCAAATTATGTATTCTTTTATTTTCCTACTGGTTTATTGGATCATTTGAGCTAGTGTGCACCTCTCTCTTGGATGTCTTTTCTCTTGCATGAAGGATGAATGGAAGGATTTCTAGAGTTTGATTGTCACATGCTACGTGGATGCTAAGAATAGTTGTAATAACTCCTGCTCAAGGGCAACCTAAGGTGCATTTTCCTTGCTCATGCTTGATTAATGTTGGTAAGTTTATCTCCTAACCCTAGTTTAACGTCATTGTTGAAGTGCTTTGGACTGAGGTAGGGTTTGTTTTCTTGCGTTTTGTCTACTTGCATGAGGAGACCTTCCTACCAAGGAACTCTCCATTGTTCGATTGGGCCTTGGAATTCTCTATTTGCCATAATTAGGGTTTCGCTACCTAACCCTAGAGGTTGCTAGGCTTGCCCTAGTTGCAAGTATTCGAAATCGTCTTAAGAGGATGGATGTTAGCCTCGATCTCTCATAGGCCTAGGGTTTGAGACAAGAATCCAATACCTTATTTACCAATCCTCTCTTTATCAAATTTTACATGTTTTTTACTTTATTTTATGCATAGAAATATTTTACAACTGGAAAAAGCCCTAAAAATCTAAATAAATTCAAAAATCCCAAAATAGTCGTGATTTAGTATTTTTTGTCCACCCTAAATTTTCGCCTTAGGGTTTTATCCACAAACCCTCGACTCAAGGGTGTCCTCTTTTGAGGAAGTGCATTGGGATCCATGAAACCCTCATAATTCGTGAATTAAAGGGTGTGATATTTTTGGCTTATCATCTAGCTTCGCCCTAGTCCAATTGTCCTCTTTCCCTTTTTGGAGTGGCTGCCTTGGGAAGTGCAACATTGCCTTGGGAGACCTGAAATTGCCTCGAAAGGCATGATATTATTTGGAATTTGTGATAAAGTGAATAACTCCATTTATATATGATTCTTGTGTCTTGATTTGATATTGTTTGACTCTGATAAGGCACTGATCATAGCTATTAAGGTTTTGTGGAAGGTAATTGTGGTTTGTTGGTAGTTTGAGGTGTCTTTCATTGATTAGGGTCTCTGCCTGGGTTTGGAATTACCCGAAGTGTTGAGAGGTTAGGCTATGGTGACATTGGGTTTAACTCTCTCTTGAGCTTACCATCACTAGCACTAGGTCTACATAGCCTTGATTTGCATGGGTGTGCTAGTTTGAGCGGTAACACGACCAAGTGTTCCAAGGTGGAGAGTGGGATGTCACCTCTCTTTCACTTCTTTTGACATGAATCATGGAATTGTAATGAAATGAGAGTGTTCTATCCCCTCGAAACAAACCCAATTAAATTCACCAAGATCACTCACTCCTTGATCGACCATCTTGTTGGACTAAGAGTTAAACTTCCTTTTTTCTTGGTAGAATTGGACTGAACAAAAGGCTCAAAGGAGAAAATAAGCCTTTTGGAGAATTCAAGCCAAACTGAAGAGGATGAAATTGATCCATTCTATAACACTCTGATGATGATAGAATGTCTACGATGGACACATCTCTTCTATTGATCTCCTTTAGGATGCCTATGCCTTGAAATGGGGCAAGGGCCTTTACTTCATTATTTGTAGCCTTTTCAAGACCCAAAGCAAAAATGAGTTTTTGATCTCCTGTTGGATCCAATATGAACCGCCCCCCCTCAGCCCCCACCCTGGCACATGCCACTTCTGAAAAGTTATGCATCTTTTAAGGCACAATTGAAGAAATTAAGTATGGTATAATATATGAAATTGGATGTATAAGCTGTTTTCAGGTCCTATTTGGGGGCAAGTTTCAGAAGAAGATAAATTAAAATAATTCTGGATAGTTTTACCTTGATTTTACAAAGGTTTCAGTTAAAGATTCTACTTAGGTTCAATGTCATCCAGAGTATACAGTTTTTAACAATACTTCTTGCTGTAGTTAGTTTTTATCTTCTGGCCAAAAGTTGGCCAATGGGACAGCGAAAAATATAATGATAATTGTACACTAAGTATCTCCATGCGAACTACAAAAGTACGAAAAAAGGAGTACACTGGGAGTGCTTAAAGCATCTCTAAAAAATCATCATTCTGCTTCACTCTTTTTTATTTGCAGAAGGATTATTATTCATTTTGTTCTCACAAATTAGGCAGTGTGAAATGGCTTTTATTTACTTGTAATTATTCAACGCATTTCTTGTGTTGATGTGCAGGAACTTTAGCACAAATTATAAAGTTTGCTCTCAAGAATATTCCACAGGTAAGTAACAATGTTTAGTGTTGTATGTGTAGTATAATTGTTTCTTTAGCAGTATCTGTTGTTTTCAGTATGTAGTCATGTAAGTGAATAAATTGGGAGCCATGTTGAAATAAATATGGTACGCTGTTTAAATACCTCAGGGTGCATCAACACAATGCTATGTGGCATTGCATCCTAGGCTTAAAGGAGTTGGTGGGAAGTATTTTTCAGATAATAATGAGGCGGCCCCTAGCTCGCTAGCCACAAACACAGTACTAGCAAAGAAGTTGTGGGAATTCAGTGAGAAAATCATTTCCTAATTTGTTTCCACGATTTCAAGAATTCAATGTGGACGAATCATATAATCAGAGATTCTTCCATATTGCTTAACTTTTGATGAGCAATTGTTTAGTTTACAATTCTGCACATTTTCCTTCATTCTTTCAGCAAGGATCTTTGCATATTTTCTGCATTAAGGTAATCCTCGGCAAACATAGAACTTAGATGTTGTGTAAGTTGCTGAGAATAATTTTCCGTGCACCTTTATTTTGTCTTGGTTTATATTTCTGAATTGTTTCTTATGTGAGTTTTTTTATTCAATTCGGAACTTTATTACTTCAAACAAAATGAAGATTCTTTTTTTTTGAATATCAAATGTGATTAAAAATGGAAACTCTCTATTAAAGAAATTATTCTTGCAAAAATTGGCACTTTCGTAGTCCATGAGAATCATCCGTGAACCTAATTCAAGTTCAAAATTCTAGACGATTTTTCTCCTATATGCAACTCATGTGTACCCGTACAAGATGATTGGTTGGTTCAGAAATTCTCCAAAAAATGCAACTATAGATATGCTTTTTTATATGTTAGCATTGATTTGCAACATTCACTTTGGTCTCTAAAAATGCAGAATCTTACTATAAACAAGTTACAAGAGTTTACAGAAATGGGCCATATGCCCGGAGAGTCCACGATGCCTTAAAACTGTCAGAAATGACATAAAGACCAGTCTTTATGACAAACCAATTGAAATGCTTTACAAGTTTCGATCCAAAACATGGAGGAAGTTCAAGTGAACCCGTCAATTATAATTTAACAAGATACCAAGACTAAACTTTAACCCAACATGATAGAAAATTCAAATTTTCAAAATGACAAGGCAGATAGACCTGAACTTCTCCTTAGTTTAAAACCAACTAAACTATTCCTCAATGTTACCGCACAAATTAACACCCTTCGGATTAGGTAACTATGGCCAGCGCTAAGATTGGCGACCTTTGAGGAGATGCGACCTTTGTCACCCTAATGCACTCTCTTCTCTCTCTTTAGGCCTGTTCCTTTGGCCACGAGAGGATTCTCGAATATGGATAGAAATAGCCCATTATTATATACAATGAGAACAATACTATCTCTAACAAGACCTTCCCACTAGATTAGTAGACCATTGCCTTAATGGAGTCAACAAGGTATTTATTAAATACTCAATGACTAGGAAGGTTTAGGAGCAAAATAACTTGGTAATGATTGATTAACAAGATGGTTCACCTTTCGATGGCCATCTATAACTTAACGGAAAATCCCTTTCCACTACATCCCAAAGAAATCCAAGATGAATTGGGTAAGTAAAAAGTGGTCACTCGATGGGGAAATGACTAGGGTTCGGCGGTAACTNGGGTGCTGCAAGCCCCTCTCGTCTTGACCCTATCTAGGTCAACTCAGAAGGTCCTTCTGACAAAGGCGCAACACAAACCCTGCACATTGGCACTGCTGAAATTCTAATTCCGAGTACGCCAACAAATCAAGAAACCCACGAGGATGACAACGGATGCAGCAAAGGCCCACATAATACCAACACTTGTATACCAAGAACAACGGAAAGACCTTGCATTACCCAGCCGACAAAAAGGATTAATGCAAGAGCACAACGCATGAGATACCATGCTCTTATAGGAGAATTTATTGGCATCTGGCCAACAGAACAAGCGCTCAAAGGATGGATTGAGTCAAAATGGAAACCCAAAGCCCACTATGATCTCCAGCTTGGATCAAAAGATTTCTTCACTGTCATTTTTCACAGGCTAGAGGACAAAGCCTGAGTTGAAGACGGTGGCTTGTATTTTTTCAACTTTGCAAGCCTGTACCTCAGAAATTGGACTGAAAGATTCAACCCGGACAAGGAAGATTTCACCTGGTCCCTTGTTTGGATTCGCATGTACTCACTTCTGTAAGAGTATTGGGATGAAGACACACTCAAAGATATTGGCAACACTCTAGGCAGTTATGTTCTAGCGACGGAGCAAACAAAACACAACAAATACACTTCCTATTTAAGAATCTGTGTCTACATGCATATAGCAAAGGCACTCGCAGACTCTATTCAACTCATGCATGAAGACTCTGAATGGATCCAACTGCTGGACTACGAACATGTGCCCTTTCGATGTCGCAAGTGTCACGAACATGGCCACCTGTACAGAGATTGACCTGTAAATCAACTCAACCCCATCCTCAAAGAGCCAGAAAAAGATGAGGAGGGTTTCCAAAAACTGGAAAGAAAAAAGAGAAATAACAGGTGGCACATACCTATGGAGAAAAAAGCAGAGCGACCCATGACCAATAATAGTTTCGAGACTCTTGGAGGAGCTCCCAGAAGAGCCAAAAGAACCAGAAACTGAAGAAGGAAGCCACATAGACTGCCGTAGATCAAGAGAAGGGGGGATTTCAAAGGACCCACAAAACTGCAAGGAGGAACGACTTCAATCCACCGCTAATCCAACACAACCTCAGAAGGAAAGCAACCTTGCGATACTCATGGATGAAGAAATGGTGGAAATAGAGATATCAGGCCTAGACCTGTTGGGGATGGAAGATTCATGCACTTGAAAAGCATTCAACTCTATTCCCCCAACTCAGATCCAACTCCTAAAGGAAGCTCTGGCCAAAGCAGAAGCCCAAAACAAACTTGAAGTCCAGAGTACGCATCAGAAAGACAAACAAAAAGTCCCAAGAGATAATCGAAGAAAGGGCAGAAAGACGGATCTGCAAAGAATCAACACGCTCGGCACCAGGTTATTTGAATCAGGCCAATATGCCCAACTAACTGAATTCTTTCCTACTGTTTAAACCTGTTGCCAATGAAAATTATATCCTGGAACATAAGAGGCCTTAATGGGTGATCCAAACATAGAATGATAAAAAGGAAAATCTTGCAAGATAAGCCGACGATTCTCTTTTTGCAAGAAACCAAATGATCAAGCTAAACCTTCCAAACCCTGATATCCAAACTCTGGAAGAATTGTCAAACTATTGCCATTGATGCTAAGGGAGCATCAGGGGGCATAGCTACAGCTTGGGACCCCTCCATAATAGCTTTGAACAATTTTTCCTCCACCTCTAGCTCCTTGTCTGTCTCTTTTCACATCCTGGGAACAAAACACCATGGCCACCTGAGTAATATTTATGGCCCTCAAATCCCAATTCTGAATTCTGAACTACTCAGAGACATGGAATGGTTCAAGCATCAGCACTCAGATTCTCTGGTTATCTTTGGTGGCGACTTCAATATGATAACCTCCCTCAATGAAAAAAAAGGAGGAAGGAGATTTCTCAACGCCGAGGATCTCCTGTTCAAAACACTCATAGAAGATATCAAGCTTGTGGACCTCCCAGTCTCTGAAGGATTTTTTACCTGGAACAACAAAAGAGGAGGTGATAAGCTTATAACCTCCAGGCTGGACAAATTTCTGGTCTCTGAAAACTTCTTAGAAATGGGAGGCCTTCTAACTACCAAAGTTCTTCCTTTGGCTGGATCTGATCACTGATCCATTGCCTTGACCTGGCAAAACACTGAAGCTCACAAGTTGAAGCCCTTTCGCTTTGAAAAATTCTTGCTCAACCACCCTTCCTTCAAAGACTCTGTTCATAGATGGTGGAAGGACTTGAACCACCAGGTCACTCTAAGATGGTGGTAATGCAACAAAAACTTAAGTGTCTCAAAGGAAACCTCAAAAGATGGTACCATAACACCTTTGGAAACATTTTTCAAGACAAATGCGCCCTGGAAGAAGATCTGGCAAAACTCCAAATCATTACCATGGAGGGAGGGCAAACAATTGAAAATAAATTGAAAGAAAAGGAGATCATGGAAAAGATGGACAAGAGGTGCAAGCATGAAGAAATTTTTTGGAAGCAAAAGTCCAGAGTGGGATGGCTTAAAGAAGGGGACAAATACATCCTTCTTCCATAGATCGGCGATTCAACACCGTAACCACAACCGCATCTCCAATCTCAGATCAAAAAATAGAACCCTCCTGGAAACTCATGAAGATATTGAAAAAGAACTCTTCAAGCACTTCCATGATCTCCCTTGAGGGCTTAGGCAATAAAGAAAGTCACGGATTTCATTCCAAAAATCCTCACTCCGGAACACAATGCAACATTGATGAAAATCATACCTTTACAAGAGGTAGAGACAACGATTAACCAGATGGCTGATGATAAAGCACCGGGACCTGACGGTTTCACCACAAACTTCTTCCATCACTGCTAGGATATGGTAAAAAATGAAATATGGGAATTGGTGGAAGAATCTCGCCAAAAGCTGTGGGTCCTACCACTTCTCAATGCGACTTTTCTCACTCTGATTCCAAAAGAACAAGGAGCGACGACTCCAGGTAAATTCCACTCGATTTCCTTCTACAATGTTATCTACAAGATCATAACCAAAGTCACAACCAACAGTCTAAAAACCCTACTACCTTTACTCATTTCTCCTGAGCAAAATGGCTATGTTGAAGGCAAGAAAATTTTTGATGGGATAATTCTAGCTCACGAAATAACTTACTCTCTCAAAATCACCAAAAACCCGGAATGCTCATCAAGCTAGATCTCTCAAAAGCCTTAGACAAGCTAAGTTGGGAATTTATGGAACAAATGCTCCTCGCTTTTGGCTTCAGTCAAGATTGGATGAAATGGATCTTGACCCTAACCTCTTCAACCTTCTTCTCCATCTTGGTCAAGGGTTCACCTTCCACCACATTCTCCCCTTCTAGAGGCATCTGCCAAGGAGATCCGCTCTCGCTCTTCCTCTTCATCCTGATGGCTGAAGGCTTGGGTAGACTCCTAAAAAACAAACTCTAAGAAGGTTCATTCAGATGTCTAGCTTTGCACAATAACCCTTCCCATCTCAATCAGTAGTTTGTTGACGATAATCTCCTTTTTGGTCACCCCTCTGTCCAAGAAGCCCGTTGCATTTCAAAAGTCCTCAACACTTTCTCGGACGCCTCTGGAACCACCATCAACCTTGAAAAATCACAACTTGTTTTCTTTAATACCGATCTGATTACTCAACGCAATGTGGCTCGCATTCTTGGTTTCTCTGTTTCTAGCCCGCCTACTAAGTACCTTGGAGCTCCTCTTATAGATAGTGCAATCAAACACTCCTCTTGGAAAGTCCTGCTAACCAAGCTGGAAAGAAGAATTTCCTCTTGGACCTTTCGAACACTAAATCTGGCAAGCAAACTCACGCTCCTCAAATCTGTCCTGTAGTCGATGCCCCTTTACCTTTTTTCAGTCTTAGCTATCCCTAAATGGGTCCTCAAATCCATACGAAATCTCTAGCGCAATTTCCTTTGGGGAGGAGAAGATAATCAACACAAGTGGGCACTAATCAATTGGAAAACTGTGACCCTACCCAAAAGGGAGGGGGCCTTGGGGATTCGGGATCCAGAAAAAAATAATGAGATCCTTTCTGCCAAAATTTGGTGGAACCGGATAGCTAAAAATACCACTCCTTGGGCGTTATTATGGAACAAAAAATATGCACAGGACTGGCCTACTCCTACGCCAATCTGCTATGACTAGGACCCACCAGGCTCGTTGATCTGGAGAGCTTCCAATTGTCAGCGCACTCTTATCCAACAACACAGTTTCTGGGAAATCCGAAATGGAGAGCATGCCAATTTTTGGCATGACTCCTGGTAGCAATTACCCAAATTATTAGACCTACACAATCTGCAACAGCACCAAGACATACCACACATGCTGGACAGAGCAACAATCAAGAAATTTTGGCAGGAATCCAATAATAACCATTTTTCGTTTATGGAAAGGTCCCATTGAATGGGGGCCAATGGGGAATGAGGTACCCAGGGATATAATCTGGGGAGAATTACAAAAGAGAAGGATAAAAGTCCATGCGGAGGAAGACATTATTAGATGGGGACACAACACCAAAGGAACTTTAACTGCTAAAGAAGCTTATTCACTTCACTCTCACGAGAACTCGAAACCCTCTAACCCCCTCTGGGGGAAAATCTGGGACTCAAATTACTGGGCCAAAATTTCTACTTTTCTTTTGCTATTAACACATCGTAAGATCCTCACATGGGATAACTTAATAAAAATAGGGTTCCACGGTCCTTCCTTCTGCATTACCTGTAGGGAACACTCGGAGACCATTGATCACCTCTTAGATTCTTGTGCCCTAGCAGACACTATATGGAACCCGGTGGAGGTGAAATGCAAAAAAACCAACAGAGTCAAAAGTGATATAATTAATACCCTCCAGTCATAGGGGGGCGAGCCCTATCAATGCAAAATCCTAAATCGCCTTTGGTCTCTCATCCCTGGATTTGTGGTTTGGAACATCTAGAAAGAAAGAAATCAACGCACCTTCAATGGAAAACATTGTAATGACATAGAGGTTTGGCTAGGCATCCAAAAGAACATTCAAGAAACGCTTCTAATTGACAACTGGTACAATAACGACCTTCCAAGCATCCAATCAGAATGGGACATTCTTCTTGGTTGGGGGATGGATCCAAAAGACTTCTCCATTCAACCTCGCCCCACTCAAATGCACATCTCCAACCCTAGTCATTGGGAGAAACCTCCGCCTAGACTCTTTAAACTAAACATTGATGGTGCATCTAAAGGAAACCCCGAAGAGGCAGGCTTCGGGGGTGCAATCCGGGACTGCACAAGAACCATCTAGAATGTCTATTGGGGAAACTTGGGTTTTGATAGAAACAACGCAACAGAGTTATCCAGGCTTACAGAAGGAATTCGTTTAGCTATGCACTTGAATCTCCTACCCCTTATCGCAGAAGGAGACACAAATAATCCTCTCGCTTACAACTTGCCTACAGAATGGAACTCACAGAGACAAAATCTCACCCAGTTGGAGATTGGATCATGGACTTGGGACACTTGATCAAATTCTCAGTATTTGCAGAGGTATCACCTTCCACCACGTTAAACGAAAAGAAAAATCATTAGCCGATAGCCTTGCTAACGAAGGAGTGGGTTGCCACTCTTCCTTGATTCACAACAACTTCACCTCTCTCAACGTGGAGGTTCTCGTCAAAGACTGTGAACAGATTGCGCACATGGACTTGATACACCAGGATGCGGGTGACTTAATGATCACCTCCAGGGAACACTTGGCGCATAGTCCGAATGATAACGAGGCAGGCAGACATACAGATGACAGCAAGGAGCATTTAAACCAGGAGGAAGGTGGCATGCCCGCCAACCTGGTTGGTAGAGGCGTGGTTATGTATGGTTTAAACCGTCGAGCTGAGAATTAATGCACAGTACGAACCATCATGACGCCTCATACAATTGGATTAAGTGCAACAAGAAATCTCCTTCCCTCTCATCCGACAATTTGTCTTAGCCTGCGTCTGAGTCTGCAACATCGTTTGCAGCTGTGTTTTTGTTCCCTCCAAGCTCATAATGTTGTTGTTTCTTGGTCTATGAATTCGGCTGCTGCAAATGTGCCACAGCACATTACCTCACAGAGAGATATGCCCAGGCAGCGAGGAATCCCGTGCAGAGGAAGCGCAGGTAGAGGCACCACTGTTAGAGGAAACAAGATACGAAAGACAAACATAGGGGACATAGATGGTTTTGTGGAACAAATCTCCATGCCAGTTCGCTGCTTAGTTGATGAGTGCGAGTCTAAGGCAGTCTCGAACCACTTATCATCTGGAAAAAGTGGTGGCCGCATAAATTACTATTGGATGATGAAAAATATGCTCGCTTTGCTGCTAGAGGACATGACAACCAAGTGGAATGGAGCCTTATGGCATAGGGCCTGAGAGCCAATATTCTTCAGGCGGACATGCAATTGAAAAACCTGGAGAGGAACTTCAACTTGAGACACTACTCTGTATTTCCAATCCTGGAAAATGAAGAAAATGCCTGTGAAAAAGGTGGCACCTCTTTTGCTAGTGCGAATTCTCCTGGGAAATTCTAGGAACAGGGGGACCTCCCGAAGAAATCCACTTCGGTCAAAAGAGGACGTGAACATCCCAGTGATGCCATTATCGCCACACCAATACAGAAGAAACATCCCAGCGAACTTGTGGACGGGTTTGACCCCTGTCCAATTTTGGAGGAAACTCATGACGAGCGCGTTGAGGACGCACCACCATAGAGGCCAAGTCACCCTCTCGGGTTCACTCTGCGACTTTGAGTTTTTTTGTGCTTCTCTGTTTTTAAGATATGCTTTTTTTTTTAGCAAACTATGGTCAATTTTGGCTTTGTAATATGTTAGTCCAATTCTATAGACACAGAAGGAATATATGCTTTTATTACTATGAACATCATAAATCTAGTTTTTTTTATTGTCTAAACGGGTGACCAGTTAGCTTACGACCACCCTAGCTAGCTTCTGCTACTCTTTCTCTGTACTCTCTTTTGATACTTTGAATACAAATGTTCTGCAATAAAAAACAACACCTTAACATGTGTAAAATCTTGGAGTTAAACTGTGAAAATGTACACAATCTGGGGACTAAACTTCATAAAACATAAAATAATGATAAAATAAGATGAAGTGTTTCAACTTGATGATGAGTTGATCTTGGAAGGAGGACACCATGCCCCGTCTAACCCCAACAAGTGTCCTTGCCCTTAATGCCCTCTTTCTTAGGTTGGTACGACCTCTTTTAGCTTGCTTGGAAGGTGGATGATTTGCTCTTCAAGACCAAGATGACTAGAAGGGAGGGATGATATGACAAGATAAGGTCCAAGGGGGTAGAAATGAGGTCTACTTAGACAGGTGTGACAACCCTTACAAGGGCAATCACGTCTACAAAGTATAAAACATAAGTGGCACTAACCTTGATCCATGTGCTAATGGATTCATCGCAAGGTGCACTAGACACCCATCCAGAGCATAAATGCTCAACATGATGAGGGACTTCCACCCTTCAAGGGGTAGTTAGCAAAGCCACTAGGCCAATACTTCTTGAAATGAGGACCAAGAGAACCGGCCATGACCAGATCAAGGGTCTTTAGACCAATACTTTCACATAAACAAGCCCCAACTTGGCCTTTTACATGGAAAAACGACCCCCTTCTTTTTCACATCTGTTATGGTGCACTGCAGAGGATATGGAGCGTAACACTCAACATTATTTGTGGAGTTGGTATTTCTTCTTTTAGTCACCGAAATCTCCAATTTTAATCTCATTTAGGACCGATGACATCCATTTATCCGTGTGCTCATCTGCAAGCCTATTTGACTTTCTCAAAACATTGTTGAAAATTATTTGTTGGAAGTTCTCTCACATTTCCCTTGCTCATGCCATGTGGTCTCCCATTCTTACATTCTTCCATTGACTTTGTAGCAATTTGTTAAGTAGCCTTGAATCTTATTGAAGTTCGAGATTCTTGATACACTTGTCTAGGCAATTTCTTAGACCTTGAATTGGGGGGTTTGAATTTTCACTTCACTGTTTGATGCCTTTCATAAGTATTTAACATTCTCTAGCTAGCACATCATATATATATATATATATATATATATATATTCTTCCTATATATCACCATTAGATGCAATTACATCATACATGTAAGAGTTTTATGATGCCTCATTTAGTTTTCACTATTGCCTCACTTTTGATGGAATTTTACTATCATTATGGATCCATGGTACCACCATAATAATGTATACGGACATCGTGTTTCTTATTAAATCTAATTTTTAACTTTCATCAATATACACATCTTTTTATCCACACATTTCATTCAACTCTTGGATGTTGAGTTATGGGGTAACTCAAGATGTCCTCCATGTGGACTGCCTAGCATAGAGGCACTTTTATCAGTATAGGCAAGTGAGTAGAGTGTGAGATACACTATGTTAGGTGGCATGGATCTAGCAGTGAAGACTGTTGAAATACTAAGAGGGGGCTGAATCAATATTTGCACAATTATACAATTTTTAATCAAGAGCAAGTTGCTATTCACCAGTCATAGCATATCATCAATGTACATGAAAATAACAAAATGCACAATACACAGTATTTTGACGTGGAAACCCAAGTCCCGGGGGTAAAACCACATAATCCTTTTTAAAAATGAATTTGACCCAACAACAACTGGGGTAACAACTTTAATACAACTTTTCCAGCTACAACCCCTTGGGCTTCGCCAACTGCAACTGACAAGCTGCTACAACAACTTAACTCACAAGATTGTGAGCCCTAGCACCACCCTACCACCATGAAGAAGAAGAAGACTAAACCTGTGGACCTGTCAAAACCAATCACTGAACTTGCTACTGATAACCTCTGCTCTCTTATCATTGCCAAGTCATCACTGTATACTGATAAGTCATTTCACTGCCATACACTTTTCATGTACATCACTGTACACCTCATCATACTCATCAAGTAGTTATGCTCCGCTTTCACTGATCATAAGGTATGCATCATCATAGTGTATAAGCATGCATCCTCATCATAGGGTTGCATCATCATAGTGTATAAGCATGCATCATTATCATCAAGTATACATCATCATCATAGTATGCATCGTGTATGCATCATCATCATAGAGTGTACATCATAGTGCATAGGAGAGCAACATTACATCATAGAATGCATGCATCATAGTGTAGATGAATGCATCATTATCACATCATCATAGTATGCATCATACATGCATCATCATCATAGAATATAGATCACAATGGATCTACTTCACACATCACTGTACATATAAATATACCACTGTATATTATAGAACATCACTGGACATACATTATCGTGCCTGAGTATATCTCATTCATTGGTTGCATACATACATACCTTGTCTATTCATTAGCCGAGTATGTCACTGTAGAAGGCCCCAGACAAACCTCGCACTGCGTATGAGCTAAGGAAAACTTCAATTCGGGACTAAGGAAAAATTCGGACTATGGAGAAGTGTTGTGGATAAGTCAAGTCTTGACTGTGTATATGCTTTGGAAGTCCTCAAACTCGGGCTGTTTATGTTGATGAAACCCCAAAGAAGTCAACTATAAAGTGCTTGGTAGTATCATCAAATGTTAGTGGAAAAAGGAAACAATGAAACATCACCCAAACAACTGTTGAGTACCCTAAAGCTTGGACTGTTCAAACTTGCAAAAATTCGGACTGTATGATGGTAAAAGGTCAACAATCAATCACCCATAAACTCAGACTGTTTAAGCAGACTTCGGATTGTTGTTTTACCCAAAACTCGGACTGTAAGTTGGTAAGAAGGCAACAACAACATCAACCAGATCAAATGTTGACAAGTCATGAGAACTCAGTCTGTACAAACTCAGATTGTTTTAACCCCAAAATTTTTCTATGTGAAAGAACCGGGTGTAGACTCCTTAGTCACCCTACGAGTTTATCTCTTCGTTGGTGATTATGTTATGCCACTCATTTGGTATATAAATACTTAACCTTGACGTTGAGGAAGGGAATAGGGCCGACTTTCAAAGGGAGGTAAAAACATTTTATGAAATTTAAAATTGTTTTAACACTTAATGAGGCCGACTTCAAGAGAAGGTCAAACCATTTTATTAATTTAAATTTTGTTAACACTTCAACTTAATGAGGCCAACCTTACCTTTCAAACGAGACACAAGGATTCAAAGGTGAGTTATTTATTAATATTTTGTTTCCTTTGTTAGTGGTCTTGTTACTTGTTATAAGTTTAGGGTTTCCTGTTAGGTTATCAACGTTACCATATGTGAGGGTGTGCTTCACCAAGAACCCCATCATCATGACCATCAAGATGTGTGGGTTCAAGGACTTCCTTAAACAATTTGACCATCTTAAGGGTATCAACACACAAATGTCCCATATCACTTTTGCCATTCCTTCAAGGGTACAAGGACCATTAAACCATCAAGTGTGGGGGTGCCTAGACTTCTCCTAGGGTACCATGACCTCATGAAAACACAAATGGCCACAAAATGCATCATTTGGCCTATTGCAACTTCTTCAACCCTCCAAGGACACTTTCTAGGGTACTAGGGCATAGGTTGTGGAACCGGGGAACCATAGAAACAACTTAGGGAAACTTAAACACAATAAAGGGTGAACAAGGGTTTTGGCATTGTTCCAAGGGCTCCAAGGGATTCAGACTTGGGCTTGGACAAGGTCAAAAGGTCTCATTTGACATTGATAACTACTTAACCCTTAGGGGCTCCTCAAGGGGCACCAAGACACACCTGTTGGCATCAATGCCAATTTAGTCAACAATCTTCCCCTTGGTCATTGATGACAACTTCAAGGCTCCCCCTTATAATGGGCTTCCTTTGTTCACAAATCTCCCCCGTGCTCAACTTTCTCTCCCCCCTTTGGGATCAATGGAAAAGGGTTTTCCTTGTAGTTTTACTTCTCCCCCTATCATACCGTTGTGTTGTTGAAGATGGATCAATTCAATTAGGAGATAGCATGACTCCCAATTTTTCTCCGAGATACTCAAAGGTCTCTCTTGCGAGAGGCTTAGTAAAAATGTCTGCAATATGTTCTTTTGTCCCAATATATTCCAACTTGACATTCTTATCTGTGACTTACTCCTGAAGAAAGTGAAACTTGATAGGAATATGCTTGGTCTTGGAGTGCATCACTGGATTCTTGGAGATACTGATGACACTCGTATTGTCACATAAAATTGGAATTGGCTCATCACATGTCACATGTATGTCTTGCAGAGTTTGTTTCATCCAAATAATTTGAGTACAACAGGATGCTGTTGTTATATATTCTGCTTCAACGATTGATAAGGACACTGAAGATTGCTTTTTGCTCGACCAAGATACTAGACAATTGCCTAGGAAAAATGTTGTTCCACTGGTGCTTCTTCTGTCGTCAATACATCCTGCCTAATCTGCGTCTAAATAAGCTGTCAATGTTAGCTTATTTGCTCTTGGATACCAAAGTCCAAAGTCCATAGTTCCTCTGAGATATCTGAAGATCCTTTTACAACTATAATGTGAGTCTCCTTTGGAGCAGCTTGGAATATTGCAACTTGTCCAATGAATTGCATCACATATGGCCTTGAGGCTGTTACATATAGTAGACTACCAATCATTGACCTATAAAGCCTTTGATCAACTTCTTTAGATTCATCTTCCTTTCTTCGCTTACAACTGATGATCATAGGAGTACTCACAGGTTTACAATCTTCCATCTTGAATTTCTTTAACATTTCCTTGATGTATTTTGTATGAGTAATAAAAATGCCTTCTGTTCGTTGAGACATCTGAGGTCCCAAGAAGAAGGTCAATTCACCGAGCAAAGACATTTCAAACTCTTTCTGCATGTCATTAGCAAATTGATGACTTAGTGAATCATTATCACTTCCAAAGATGATATAATCAACATATACTTCAATAATGAGTATGTTGTCGTAGCCCTGTTTGATGTACAAATTGTTGTCTACACTTCCCCTCATAAAGTTTTTTGCTGCAAGTATATGTCCAATCTAGAGTACCAAGCTCTAGGGGCTTGCTTTAGGCCATATAAAGCCCTTTTGAGTCTGCATACATGGTCCTCGTGTTTCGAAAGCTGAAACCCTTCTGGTTTTTCGATGTAGACTTCTTCTTCTAATTCCCCATTCAGAAAAGTTGATTTTTTGTCCATTTGATACACTTTGATGTCTTTGGAGAAATCATAAGCGAATATCATTCTTATAGCTTCCATTCTGGCTATTGGTGCAAATGTTTCTTCAAAGTCTATTCCTTCGATCTGAGCATAGCCTTCACAAACCAATTGGGCCTTGTTTCTGATTGCCTGTCCATTTTCATTCATTTTGTTTATGAAAACCCACTTTGTACCAATCACATTCTTGTTGTTTGGTCTAGGAACAAGTTCCCATGTTTCATTTTTCTCAATTTGATCTAATTCTTCTTCCATTACTTTGACCCAATGCTCATCTGTACTGGCCTCTGCAAAAGTTCTTGGTTCAATTGTAGACAATAGAGAGAAGTGTACCTACTCATTTCTTCTAGATTGTCTTCTTCTAGTTCATATTCTGGCATCTTTATCACCAATCATTAGATATGATGGATGGTTCTTCTAGTACCAGTTCTAAGGAATCTGTTGATCCTTCTGTTCTTCTTGTTCCATAGTTGGTTGATCCTATTCCTCATCTTCCGTAAGTTGTTCTTCCATTTTAATTTCCTTCATTTCTTTTTGATCAGAAACTTCCCTTTCTTCATCGCCTGATTCTTTTGAGTCTTCTTTGGATGATGTTAGTCTGGTCTCATCTATTTTCGTGTTGATGCTTTCGATTATCTTGTTTAGCCTCAAATTGTAGAATTTGTAAGCTTTCCTTTTGGTTGAATATCCAATGAATATGCCCTCGTCTACTCGAGATCAAATTTTCCAATCTTCTTATCTTTGCTTTTGATGTAGCACTTGCTTCCAAATATTCCGAAGTGTCGTAAGTTTGCCGCTCATCCTGTCCATAGCTCGTAAGGAGTTTTATCATTTTTGCTTCTAAGTAATCCCCTGTTCATAATGTGAATTGTTGTATGAACTGCTTGTGCCCAAAACTTGTCATGCAACTTAGATTCATTCAACATGATTTTAGCAATATCCATTACTAATCTATTCTTTCGTTCAACAACCCCATTTTGTTGAGGTGTTCTGGCTACTGAACACCGTCTTTTCATTCCATGCTCTTCACAGTACTTATTGAATTCATTTGAAGTGAATTCTCCACTGTTGTCGGATCTGAGGCACTTGATTCGTGATCCTGTTTCATTCTCAAGCAGCTCCTTGAAAGTTTTGAAACATCCAAAAGCTTCTGACTTCCTGTTGAGAAGACATACCCATGTCATCCTGGTATAGTCATCAATAAGTAGCATAAAATATTGTTCACCATTCAGTCTTTGCTCTTAGTTGGTCCACATAAGTCTGTATGAACGAGCTCCAAAGGTTTTGTAGAAGAATGCTCTTTTGTCTTGAAACTTACTCTTGTTTGTTTTCCATGTTAACAGTGTTCACATACAGTGTTAGCGGGCTTTGTAACTTCCGACATATTCCGAACTGCTTGGTTTTTGTAGATTTTGACCAAATTGTCAAAATGTATATGCCTCATTCTTATGTGCCAAAGCCAACTTTCATCGTCTTTTTCCAAGTGACATTTCTCAGAATCAATATTATCCAACACATTTATGTTGTTGCGAGTCCTAGTGGCTGTAGCTACTAACTTTCCCGATCCTTGTTTCCTTATTTTGCATTCTCTTGAGTTGAAGAGCAGTTCATGTCCTTGATCACACATCTGACTGACGCTCAACATATTATGCTTCATGTTGTCTACAAGCAAGACATTTTCAGCTAGAGAGTTTTTACTTCCAAGCTTTACTGCGCCCTTCCCCAATACTTTTGCTGAATTGTTATCCGAAACAGACAAATCCTTTGTCCTTTTTAATATTAACAAAAGCACTTTTGTTACCTGTCATATGCTTGGAGCAATCGCTATCAACATACATTCACCAAAGCTGTTATTATGAGCTTGAAGAGCAATTCCACATTCATAATTGTTTAAGTTGTCCTTGCGTTTGATCCATACCTTGTGATGTTCCCCCTTTTGATTGTTGGAAGCTTCCTCATTTCTTACTGTTGGTAACTTCATTCTGCAATCTCTGGATATATGTCCAAAGTTGTTACACTTGTAACATTCTATTTCTGATCTTAAGGGACCAAATTCCTGTTATTGTACTATGGCCATCTGAGGCTTATAGGGTTATTCGTTGTTTCAAAATTTCTCCTTTGAAAACAGTTTACAACATTGTGTCCAAATTTTCCACATGTAAAGCAATACCCATAAAAGAAATGACCATACCTAGGAACAAATGAAGGAGTTGTCCTTCTGAGATCTTGTCTTTCTACTGGCCCTCCTTTTGGTATGGGTTGTTCTGGTTGGCATTTGATCTCTTCTTCATTAGTGGAGTCCTTGACAACTTCTGCATAGCTTCTTGGATTCTCTTCATTACCTTTCGTCATTGAGCTTGAGGCCTCATCGGTATTTTCCTTGTATCCTATACCGATCTTGTTGAAGAATGGCTTTTGATTGTTGATAATTTGTTCTAGAATCTTGGAGTTGTTTTCATAACTCTTGCTGATATCTTTTGTCTGTAATTTCGTTTTTAGAGATACTATCTCAGCCTCAAGATTCTCCTTTTCTTTCAAGGTTTCCATTAGTTGTTCAACAAGAGAGTCTTCAATTCTTTTGGCTTCTTCTAGTTTAACCTTCAAATCAATAATGATTTGTTCAGACCCTTGTGCTTCTTCCTTAAGCACTTTGTTCTCCTTCCTAGCTTTCTTTAGGTCTTTCAAGGCGCTTATGAGTTCTGTTTCAAGATCTACCTCACCTTCAGATTCAAATTCTTCATCACTATTAAGAACCTCTTCTGAGTTTATTGCCATAAAGAGTACCTTCTCTGGTTCACTGTCATTGTCATTGTCACTATCATTCTCAGAGTTCTCACTGGATGAGTTGTTGTTCTTGTTTGTATAGGGACTTTTCTTCTTTGCGAACTTGCCTCTTTTCTTATCATTGTAATTATTGTACTTCTTGTAGGGTTTGAAGCTTCCATCTTCATCACTATCTGAGTTCTTTGCATACAAACATTTAGAAGCAAAATGACCTATCTTTCCACATGAAAAACATTTGAGAGGTAACTTACCTTTGTATTTCCTAGTACCTCTCTTCAACTTTCGTACAAAATTAGTTATTTCCTCATCATTAGAATCATCACTTCATTAGAATCATCACTTGTTGGCTTGCCCTTTGTTGATTTGTTCTTCACAACTTGTTTGGATGAGACTTTGAATGTTGCTTCCTTTCTTGATGTGTCTTCATCTTCAATTCTCATTTCGGCCACAAGCGTCCCATGTAGCTGATCTACTATCATACTGTTCATATCTGTTCTTTCTTCTAGGGAAGAGATCTTAGGATTGAGCATTTTGGGAAGAGTTCTTAGAATTTTCTGGACAACTATGGCCTCAACAACTTCTTCACCCAAACCTCTGATGGTATTCACAAGTTGATCAACTCAAAGAATATAGGCTGTGATGTCTTGTCCTCATTCATCCTTGGATGTTCAAATTGTCCTCTATATGTTTGAAGTTTGGCTTCCTTGACTTTACTATCTCCTTCATATGTGGTTTGGAGTTTGTCCCACATTTCCTTTGCACAGGGGCAGTTCATCACTTTGGCATAGACAAATTCATGTATAGCACCCAGAATGTGGTTTCTGGATTTTGAGTTGTTTTTGTATTGAATCAACTCATCCGTATATGTTGGTACGGTCTTTGGTACCTTGTACCCATTTTCGATACTTTGCCATATCTCCACTCCTTGAGCTTCCACATAGGTTCTCATCCTTATGCTCCAAAATGCGTAGTTGCTCCCATCAAACATGGGTGATCCACTTTTGCTTTGTTTAGCAAGCTTGCCCATGATTGCCTTCTAGCGGTTAGATTGTTTTGAAGGAACCCGCTTTGATACCAATTGTTGAAATACTGAGAGGAGGGTGAATCAGTATTTGCACAATTATAAAATTTTTAATCAAGAGCAAGTTGCTAATCACCAATCATAGCATATCATCAATGTACATGAAAATAACAAAATGCACAGTACACAATATTTTGACGTGGAAACCCAAGTCCTGGGGGTAAAACCACATAAGCCTTTCTAAAAATAAATTTGACCAAGCAACAACTGGGGTAACAAATTTAATACAACTTTTCGAGCTATAACTAGAAGGGGCTACAACCCCTTAGGCTTTGTCATCTGCAACTGACAAGCTACTACAACAGCTTAACTCACAATATTGTTAGCCCTAGCACCACCCTACCGCCTTGAAGAAGAAGAATACTGAACCTGTGGACTTGGCAAAACCAATCACTGAACTTGTTGCTGATAACCTCTGCTCTCTTATCACTACCAAGTCATCACTGTATACCGATAAGTGATTTCACTGCCATACATTGTTCGTGTACATCATTGTACACCTCATCATACTTATCAAGTAGTTTTGCTCCGCTTTCACTAATTATAAGGTATGCATCATCATAGTGTATAAGCATGCATCATCACCATAGGGTATGCATTATCATAATGTATACGCATGCATCATCATCATCACGTATACATCATCATCATAGTATGCATCGTGTATGCATCATCATCATAGAGTGTACATCATAGTTCATAGGTGAGCATCATTACATCATAGCATGCATGCATCATAGTGTATAGGAATGCATCATCATAACATCATCATAGAATGCACTATATATGCATGATCATCATAGAATATAGATAACAATGGATTTACTTCACACATAATTGTACATATAAATATACCACTGTATATTATTGTACATCACTGTACATACATTATCGTGCATGAGTATATCTCATTCATTGGTTGCATACATACATACTTATCTATTCATTAGCTAAGTATGTCACTATAGAAGACCCCAGACAAACCTTGGGCTGTGTATGAACTGAGGAAGACTTCAATTTGGGATTGAGGAAAAATTCAGGGTATGGAGAAGTGTTGTGGATAAGTCAAGTCCTGACTATGTATATGCTTTGGAAGTCCTCAAACTCGAACTGTTTATGCTGATAAAACCCCAAAGAAGCTATGTTGCACAAGTTTTTGGAACGCGGGTATGTTGGGTACGCGAACACGAGTATCTGATACGGCTAGAAGCTTCACCCAAATTTGCAGGAAACGTAGGGTTGGGAGCGACAATAATATATATTAATTTTTTAAAATATATTTAAAAAAAATGAAGTTAGAAAAACATAATTGATTAATTTCATAGCTTAAACTATTTTATCATCTTAATCCTCTAGTAGTATCATGAAATTCATTCTTTTTAAATTTGCTCACTCCTCTAGGTCCACATTATACAAATCTCATTGTACGAGTTTGTAAAGGCAGGTTGCATATATGTGTACCAATAACTTCATAAATCATAAGATTCAATATTTTTCTAATTCCTTGTTCCAACTCCAAGCTCCTAAGAGTGCTTAGTCTTTGGGTGCCTCTGCATTTTTTTTATGGTAACTACTACTTACTTCTAATGTGAATGAACTTGATTGTTTTAAGTTCAACTAACAAACTTTCAAACTTTTTGGTATCTTGAGTTTGATATGGTTTATGATCCTAAATTGCTATATCAGTCAGTAAGAATAACGTAAGCTAGCTATAATAATTTGAGATATGAATTAAAGTTGTTCAATATCTTAGTATTGTAAAAGATCCATTTGTGTTCACTCAAGTACACTTGCAACATATATTTTGAGTGTGAATTGATCTACACATTTAAGAGGTGTGGGCCCTCTTTATTTATATAACCTTGAAAATAAAAAATGGCATTATTGATAGATTCAATTGAAATTTTTATTATTGGTGATTTCTTGACACATTAAACTTCAATCATTCAATTGATTTTCAACACTTTTCTTATGATTTTGGCCTCCACATGGTCGAGAGCTTGTAGAAGCTCCCTGTCTGTTTGGGAGCTTCTGGAAGCTCCGAAACAGAGAAGGAGCTTCTACAAGCTCCCAATAAAAAGGGAGTGGAAAAAACAAGTTCCCAAAAAGCTCCCAAGTTCCCATAAAAAAGGGGACATTTCGTATCGGCTCCCATGCTCCTAGGAGCGGGGAAACGCCGGGTATAGGTTGCCAAAATCTTGGGAGCGATACCCTTGCAACTATGCAAAGAAGTCAACTATAAAGTGCTCGGTTGTGTCATCAAATGTTAGTGGAAAAAGGCAACAGTGAAACATCACCCAAACAACAGTTGAGTACCCCAAAGCTTGGACTGTTCAAACTTGCAAACAATCGGACTGTATGATGGTAAAAGGTCAACAGTGAATCACCCATAAACTCAGACTGTTCAAGTAGACTTCAGAATTTTGTTTTACCCGAAACTCGGACTATAAGTTGGTAAGAAGGCAACAACAACATCAACGAGATCAAATGTTGAGAACCCAAGATAACTCAGTCTGTACAAACTCGGACTGCTTTAACCGCAAAAATTTTCTCCGTGAAAGAACCGGGTGTAGACTTCTTAGTCACTTTACGAGTTTATCTCTTCGTTGGTGATTATGTTATGACACTCTTTTGGTATTAAATACTTAACCTTGACGTTGAGGAAGGGAATAGGGCCGACTTTCAAAGGGAGGTAAAAACATTTTATTAAATTTAAAATTGTTTTAACACTTATTGAGGCTGACTTCAAGAGAAGGTCAAATCATTTTATTAATTTAAATTTGGTTAACACTTCAACTTAATGAGGCCAGCCTTACCTTTCAAACGAGACACAAGGATTCAAAGGTGAGTTATTTATTAATATTTTATTTCTTTTGTTAGTGGTCTTGTTACTTGTTATAAGTTTAGGGTTTGATGTTAGGTTATCAATGTTACTACATGTGAGGGCGTGCTTCACCAAGAACCTCATCATCATGACCATCAAGATGTTTGGGTTCAAGGACTTCCTTAAACAATTTGACCATGTGTGGGTTCAAGGACTTCATTGTAAATATTGTTTATAGAGTGCTGCGTGTTTTTGAAAAGTGTGGTTTTAGTGCGAATACAAGATGTGTCTTTCACAACCCTACTTATATAGTCCTATGTTTAAAATGACAGATGACCACCTATACTGACTTCACGGATGGTGCTAATCATTACACCTTGAATCTTGCATCGACAACTTGGGTGTTATACTCTCCAATAGGTGATCTGGTGAGTTCAGGGGGAACTTGTTTAGGTCCCTCCACCAACACTCTCGCAGAGTATCATGCGGTGATTGGATTGTTGACAGGAGCCTTGGTTAATGATGTAAGAGAAATTAGGGTTTACTTAGACTCGGAGTTGGTAGTACATCAGTTAAACCAAGTTACAGCATCTAGAACCCCCTACTTTTTCATACATTCCGAAGAGTTAGGATTTTAGAAAGGTCTTTTGTGCAGGTCTCTTATCAACACATTCCGAGACATTTAAACATTGTGGCATATTCATTAGCAAATTTTGTCTTAGATTGGTATCTTGCTCATAGTTAAGTTCATTTTAACATAAAAATCATGCATTGGATTCATAGTAGGCATTCATTCACGCATCACATTTGCACACACATCTGTAAATAAAAGTTTTTCATATATATAAAAGGTAAAGCTGAGATACAAAAAGGACTGAAGCAACAAGCTTTTAGATCACCCGAAGTTTGGGACTATCGTAGTTTCAAAATACATATACATAGGGAAAAAACTGAAGCTTCGAAGCTTTCAATGTAAAATACAATACAAAAATGAGGGAGCCACTATGGGCTAATCCTCGTGCTTGTACTTATTGTAGAAAATCATGGACTGAATCACTCTACGCAATAGCCTCCCAAAACGGCTTGAAACCCCTGTAGTCTGGTGCTTGTACCGCCTGGGTAAATCAACGATGGGGATATCAGGAATCCCCATAGTCAAACGTTGTAGGTTCTCCTCAATCTCCTCGAGCTCCTAATTTGCCTCTGTGCGATAGATCACCATTTCTCTGACTGCTCCTCGCCTCTCTATGGGCGAGGCTCCAACTAGATGGGAAGGCCCTATATTTGCACAAGATATTTTTGCACATCTCAACATTACATCATAAAAATCAAATATAAAATTAAAAATACAGAAAAAACATGGATAATGGTGTCTTTCTTACCTAGGTCATCCCACACATCCCCATCCAAGAGTGGAAGGTCAGGATCATCTTTGAAGTCGGTCCCCGCGTAAGCGTAATCCTCTATCATCAAAAGTTGGCTTCTCATCCAATCAAAAAAGGCCAGCCCATAGGTAACTCTGGGGCCTCCACCGCCACCATGGCGTGCCATGGCATCCACCCCCCTACTCATACAAGGATCCTCCGCATCTAACCTACTCAGTGGAACCTGAGGTCTCATCAATGGTACCCTCTCAAGAAAGGACACCACTATCTCCACGTAGCCGAATTGTTTCAGCTCTCCTCTCCTGCATTTGGTCAACTGGTCTTTCAAGCTGACCAGGAGACCCTCGCTCCGGTTGAATATAGTAGGGGCCATGCACTCTATGGCATACAACATGTGCACCCGTGTGGTCAGGTGAGCCGACCTGGTGCCTGCCACCTTCTCAATGGTGAAGGCCATGGTCCTCAACGACCTATCTATGATATGTTTGATGGGAATTTTCCCACATACTGAACGAGTCCCCACCGAGAAATGGTCGTCGATCAGGTCATCTATGGAGTGCTCACCTCCACGTGGTCCTGTCAATACAACTGGTTTTCTCCTACGGGATAGACCAGTCAAGAAATAGATATCCTTTATATCTATTGTCAGAGTGTGAGTGCCAACCACAAAGTGCTGGTGGTCTGGATCCCACATGCGAATCATGTGCTTTAGCAAACACACATATGATCTCATTCCTGGTATCTTGAAGAATTTGAGAAGCCCACACTCACGGAGGGCCCTCAAAGTCACTGTGTCATTGCTTGCTTGTAGGTCATCCAATTCATGTTTCCTCTCTTTCCATATAACCATCTTGCCACTAGTTTTTCCTGCAAAAAACATTTAAACATCTATTAGAAGCAAGCTTAAATCATTGAAAGAGGGAAAAACAACATGAGATTGACTATTTGTCATTTTTTTTGGGATGCCCCGGCCGCTGGCGCACTGTCTCCAGGAGAACAGAGCGCCGATGCCTTTCCCTCTTGTTGACAGATCGCTTTCAACGCCATTTCCTCTTTCGAGAGGTGCACCGACGCACCTCCCGAAAGGGAAAAAGGCACCAACCTATATATGCTTTGTCCCCTTTGGTATTTTCCCAAAAAAATAAAAATGACCCTAAAAACAAAAAATGCACCATGAAAAATGAAGGAACGAAGTTTAGCTCTTACCTGGTCCAAGCGGTTCAAGCAAAGGAAGTCCAGAATTCCCAGAATCTTCAGTTGAAAATCAGTCCGTTTTCACCAATTTCACTCTTACTATGGTAAAAAGTCAAAATGGTAAAATATTTACTATTTACCCCCTTTTATAGCAATTTTTGGGTTTTGTTTTAAATAATAAATCAAAATATTTTAATTTTTAGGGTTTTTACCATTCATGCTCTATAGTTTTTATTGTGAATTGATCCTAACTTGAATTTTGAATATTCCATGTCACATTTATGACGCATTATGGCTATGATTGCAAGTTTCTTTTGTCTTTTTCACACTTTGGGCTAAGATGAAAAAGTATCGAGCGTCGATAATACCTTTGACATGCTTGTTAAAATCTAGTAAAAGAGTATCGAGTATACTTTTTCTTCTTTTTTAGACTCGTTAAAATTTGTTTATGAAAAAGAGGACCCTCTATGGAGGCGCCTTTAAGCTCTTTTCAATCTCCTTAAAACACGAAAATATCGCCACGTGAACTATTAAATTGAGCACATAGATATGTGGATAAACACACAACTCACAGGATAGATCACACAATTTACTCAGTTATTGAAGAATGAAATAGTGCGAAAATGGCTTGCAGTTGTGAATGCTTTTCATTAATCAAATAGTAATTAGATAGTAATTACAATGAAGTATAATGGCTTAAATAACCACATGCAATTCGAATCCACATGAGGAAATTCGAATTGATTAGACTCTACTTGACTGTAGGTAACTAAGACCTTGTCTAAATTACTGTCGGAGGACTCAATAGTTAACTGACCTTGTCTAAACCATTATCGGAGTTCAACAGAGTTCTAAAACACAACTCAAGTGTCTACTTCAGTGTTGACTAAGACTATCTGACTATGGTAGGTGAGAAATGCGCCTCTCCTGCATGCAACCATGCAAAACTAGCACTAACTGAATGTAGAGGACTAGAATTGAATGTAATTGACTCTTAACTCAACTTGACTAGTCACTAACTGAACTCAACTGATGAAGGTTGGTATTGGCACTCCCAGTGGCTCCTAAATTGTAGGAATTACTAGGAGGCTCCTAAGTTGATGCATGCAAGTGCAATGAGTGGCAGTGGGCCTCAATTGGTGTTCCCCACACTTTAGTAACTGGAACATGTGCCCCAATTAGGCCAAGTGGACCCAATGGTGCTAGTGGCTAAAAATAGACTGGATGGACTTGATTTAGACATGACTCCTGATTTAGACATATGACCAAATTGGAAAAGAGAGGATTAATAATCCTAACACCCCCCTTGAATGCTAACTTGGACAATCTGTGGGTGCTGGTAACTAAGACCATAGGTCACCCATTACATCAAGTAAAGTAAAGTAACTGCTCAATACAAGGAGTTGGGGAAAAAACCACATGGGACCCCCCCCCCCCCCCCCCCCCCTTTAATTAAGCAGGTAGAATCGGGATCAATTTGGTTCTTCTGTGCACAGGTATCCTGGGGCCTGGCATGTGAACCTCTCCATCATTATGTTTGGAGGAATCTTCCTCTTTGGAAGAAGAATGATATGCTCAACTAAATCAGAAATATAGACAGCTGCCGGATGAAGACTGGACCCATGTAGAGAAACTGAAATCAACTGATAAGTGAGAAAAGGTTCTTGAGGATTCATAACATGTGAGGAACACTCAAGAAACTAATATGTTTCAGCCATGAACATCAAACCATGAGTGGGAAAATCGGCCCCAAGTGTTAGGAGCAAGTGTTCAGGCGGATGCAGAATGTCTTCCTCTTTACTAGTTCTGTGAGGAGATGAGCACGTGATCAATAGTAGAGAAGCACTGGGACTGTGGAGAGTGAATGCTTGAGCTCCATAGTCTGATATAGCTTCAAAAGTATATAATGATTCACAAAATAAAATATCAGCAACCTCATAAGAGGAAACTAACACCAAATCCCCAATAGCAGTTTTGAAGAGAAATTGCGGTACTTGATTTTTCACACCAGAATTGGTGAGAGTAGCTATAAGCATGACTGAAAGCTCTTGGATTTTAAAATTTGAACAAAAAAATATCAGATCAGAAATAAATTAGATCTAAATAGGTTCACAATAGATCCAAAACTGTGAAATGAAATCAAATCCCCATCAATAGTTTTGTAGGAGACTTGCGGTACTTGTTTCTTCACACCGTTGATCTGAACAGTTACAAGCAATACTGAAAGATTATGAATTTGAAATATTGAACCAAGAAATATCATATCAGATCCAAATAAGATCATATCACATCCAATAAGATTCATATCAGATCCAAAGAAATGGTCAATCGAGACAGTGGATGCACAACTTTCTTCTTCTTCAAAATTCTTAATTTTGGTGCATGCAATCCTACATGAATTTGCTGGAAGATCTAGATCAAGGGGAGCGAATGAATCACTCTGGCAATCTAATATTTCTTCCAAAATATCCAAGGTATTACATATTTGCACACCAGCAGCAACATTAAAGGGAGAAAAATCAAATTTATCTTCACTTTCGAAAGCATTTACTGGAAAATTTTGCACAGAATTCAAAGAAAAATCACCGGTGAATGTTTGCATGGAAGTGCAGTAGTATTTTTCTTCAATATCAGAGATTCGAATGTCTTCTTCTGTTTCAGCCATATGAGGAGATGAGATATCGGAGATCTCATAAACTTCCGGAGCATCAGGAGAAGGAGTCACTGCAAGGAGACTGCCTTCAATTCAAATTGACTGTGTAGAAGATTCTGCTTCTTCTTCATCTTGAACAACTTCATTAGAGAGAGTGGAGGCCAAGAGTTTTGGATCAAGGATGCTTATGGTGCTGGATGTGCTTTCCAAAGTGCTATTATGATCCTCATCAATCATTCCAAAGGTTCTGTCCAATCTTGTCCAGAGTTCCTGTGGATCTTTAATAGATCTATTGAGGTAGCGCAAGCTAGCAGAAAGAGTCGGTTTCATTATTTCAAAAGTTGCATCCTTGGCATTTAGCCAGTCATTCTCACTCTCAAAAGACTCTCTACCGAATCCATCAGACACCATATAGAGATCTTTTCTATTCATAAATACAAACATCTTCACCTTCCATTCAAAATAGTTTGAGGATCGGGTGAGAAGAGGAACTGATGAATTCATTTCGAAGTTGTACCTGCAAAACAAAAAAAGGGCACCGTAAGGTTGGACATCCTGCACATTTCAAGTTTTCATCACACCCAACATAGTTGATCAAGCAAGCTTGATCAACAATTCCTTAACTTGGGGTGTTAAGTGGTAAACCTTCTGCTTCTAGTGCAGAGCTGGAAGGAGCAATTTTGCTAAAAAATGATCCAATAGGAGATATGAGGAGGAGAAGTGCCTTGTCCGCCAAGGATCTGATACCATATTAAATTGAGCACATAGATCTGTGGACAAACACACAACTCATAGGATAAATCACACAATTTACTCAGTTATTGAAGAATGAAACAGTGCAAAAATGGCTTGCAATTGTGAATGCTTTTCATTAATCAAAGAGTAATTAGATAGTAATTACAATGAAGTACAATGGATTAAATAGCCACATGCAATTCGAATCCACATGAGGAAATTCGAATTGATTAGACTCTACTTGACTGTAGGTAACTAAGACCTTGTCTAAATTACTGTCGGAGGACTCAATAGTTAACTGACTTTGTCTAAACCATTACCGGAGTCCAAAGGAATTCTAAAACACAACTCAAGTGTCTACTTCAGTGTTAACTGAGGCTAACTGACTGTGGTAGGTGAGAAATGTGCCTCTCCGGCATGCAGCCATGCAAACCTAGCGCTAACTGAATGTAGAGGACTAGAACCAAATGTAACTGACTCCTAACTCAGCTTGACTAGTCACTAACTGAACTCAACTGATGAAGGTTGGTATCGACACTCCTAGTGGCTCCTAAATTGTAGGAATTGATGTAGGAGGCTCCTAAACTGATGCATGCAAGTGCAATCAGCAGCAGTAGGACTCAATTAGTGTTCCCCACACTTTAGTAATTGGAACATGTGCCCTAATTAGGCCAAGTGGACCCAATGGTGCTAGTGACTAAAAATGGACTGGATGGACTCTTGATTTAGACATATGACTCCTGATTTAGACATATGACCAAATTGGACAAGGGAGGATTAATAATCCTAACATGAACTTGATGTGTTCACGCTTGTAAAAGTATTTGAATGATCGCCTAGTCAGTGGTAGGTTATCTCTTTTTCGGACCGATTAGTTCTATTTACGAGAAAGGAACACTCTAGTTGACCTCAGCTAGGATAATTCTCTTGGGCATTATTTTATACTTTTTTCGGACCTAGGGACTAAATCATACGAAAAAGGACCTTTTGGAGTCTCATCCTGTCTTCATTCAGACTCTTTAAACATGAACGATACCGAGTTAACTTTCAATGGGCTCGTTAAATTAAACACTGAGAGACCCTCTTTTGGGAACAGACTTCTCATTTCTCAGGTTCGTAAAATGTATAAGATTGGACTCATCATTTGATGAGCTACAATGAGTGTTTGTTACCCTCTTTGAACTCGTAAAAACAAAAAGAGGCACTCATCCTTCGTGATGGGGAAATTAAGGGAATGAGGAATATCTTTTCATTTGTATCAATGGCAGCTCATAGTCCACCTTTGGACATGGCACCTGTCTGCATTTTCATTTTCAAATAGTTGGGTATTCAACTTGTCATCGACTCAATCCACGTCCGTGAGTCACCTGACTCCTTTGAGTCAATTCAAAGAATGCATCGCCAAATCCTTGCATTACAACTGGGTCTTGTCTCGTCAAGTCAATGTTTCCAAGTCATTTGTTGTGCCACAATTTGTTCAAAGGATGTCTCTTCTGCAATCTACCTCGTCAATAACTTTACCTTCCTATACAATCTGTTGTGTCTAAGTCAGTTTCATGATTGTTTCATCACTTCAAAATCAACGCTTGTTCCATGTTTCGTGTCGATGATGGGGGGAAAATCATGGCCCTCCTTCAACGAGTCTATTCCAGTCGACCTCAGCACATCATCCAGGAATTAGACTTAGGAACCAAGTCTTAGTGGAGTCAAAGGTTTTATACCCATTTTAATATAATCCCAATTAAGGGATTAGGGTTGTAATGTAATGTTGGTTAACAAATTAGAGTCAATTGATGTCGTGGATTGCCTAACTAATGTATTATGAACACTTAAGTTAATAAAATGATTTATAAATGTGTGGATTTGAGTTCTAGGTTTGTTTTCTTGGTCAAAGTTTTCTAGGGTAAATATTATGTATATTATGTGTGAGTGTGCCATTGTTTCTTTTTCTTTACAATTTTGTTAGTATTGATGTTATTGAACATGTTTATCAAAACCTTCACTTGCTTCAATTTGTTTCTTGTTGTTTTTTGTCTTTTCATGCCATCTCCATGCAAATCATTACCATCAGGGGAGAGACACGAGCTTGGGTTATTTGCACTCTATTAGTTGTATTACCATAAGTTTTGTAATAGCTTGCACAATATTTTGTATAGTGGCCCGCATAGTAGAAATAATAGATAAGGTTAAGTTAGGTTAATTAAGCTTAAGTTATTGTTTTTTGTTAAAAGACGTCTGAGAAACTGATAACTGTTTGTTATTGTGTATAAAGACTGAAAATATGGGACTATTATGGGTTTGTTCTGTTTGGTAATTGATATTATGAAGTATACAATGTGAATGCATGAAAGTAATTGTTACCATATGTATTGTTCTGGCGTAAATGAATGAATGGTTTTTTTTGGTTCAATGATGTATGATCATAGACTGTACATGATTCTAAATCTGTTTATGTTATTTTGTTGAGTTATCTTTGAATAATGAAGAATATATCACTATTGAATGCTTCTCAAACATTAGCCTTATTTTTCAGTCTCAATAATGCTTACGAGAGTCTCGGGTGAGACTTTTCCCTTATTATGTATTAAAATTGTCGATTCTTATAGGCGTATTGTTGATTCTTGATTTAGAACCTAGTGATTAGCGAAGAATCAGTAGCATAGCTAGAAATCTAGGCTCGAATCTCCTTCAATTTTCTAATGGGTTGGTGAATTCCATTATCAGATCAATGAAAATATTAATTAACAATGATCCAAAGCTAGATATCTAATTTCTTCAAGGATTTGATTTAAGGAGAGACGAGAGAAAAATACCTTTTGCAGCATGTCGTTTGGGGAATATTTTTGGAGAAGCCTTTGCTTGCAACAGGCTTGAATGTTGGCTTCACTTCATGATCTCCATCACATCTGCAAATTCATCCATAATATGTTTTCTCCATCCCTCTAACAACAAATCTCGTACGATTTGCTTCTTGAGAAACCCAGTCTCAATATATAAGTATCAAAATTTGGATACCACATTCGTGGTGATTGTTTTAATCCTTACACAGACTTCCTTAAATTGGAAACTAACTCCTTCCTTCCCTTTACTACAAAACCTTCTAGTTGTCTCATATATATTTCTTCTTCAAGAACACCATGTAGGAATGTCATGTTCATATGCATCTACTCTAGTTCAATATCAAAAGCAATAATAATGGACAAAAGAAACATAAAAGTTGATTGATCAATAGGAGAAAAAATCTCTCCAAAATCAATTCCTTCCACTTAGGAATATCCATTTTCTACTAGGCAAGATTTGTACTTCTTTACCATACCTTTTGCATTCAACTTCTTCTTAAACACCCATTTTATACCATATGTTTTCTTCCAACTGACACCTCAACTAGATCCTAAGTCTCATTTTTATCCAAAGCATCCATTTCTTCAACCAATGGCTTCTTCCAAAGTTTACTAGTCTCCAAATCCACTATCTCCCTAACAATTATAAGATAATCATCAGTAATAGACAGAACACAACTAGAGCATAAATCAAGTGGGGTATGGCTTTCTATTTTCCTTGTTTATATAATTGATCTCCTTAAGGTTAGAACATGAGGTTCTTCATCTTTTGGTTCGTCTTCTTCTATTTAGTCAACTTCTTCACCCTCCAACTCAAACTCTATTGTCTTTGGTTTTTCTTCTTTGGTCTATACTTCCTATTTAAGAGAAAACTTAACCTTTCTAAATGCAAAATCCCAAATGTAAACGGTATGCTTAGTTATTGGGTTCCAAAGTTTATAATCTTTTATACCATCTTTATAACCAATAAAAATACACTTTTCTTACTCCTATTTTCCTTTGGAACATGCACATAACCATCACAACCACAAATTATAAGAAAGGGTATTTACCAGTCTATGACTCATGTGGAGTTTTGTTAACCAATGTTGATGTTGGAGATTGATTTACGTAATACCATGCAATAACTACTATCTCTTCCTAGAATTCATGTGGAGTTCTGTTAACCAATGTTGATGTTGGAGATTGATTTACCTAATAACATGCAATAACTACTATCTCTTCCTAGAATTCCTATGATAACCTTGCACAATTGAGCATACTTCTTACATTTTCTATTAGCATGCTATTCATTATTTTTGTAACTCGATTCTATTGAGGTGTGTATGGAGTAGTATTTTGCCTCGTTATTCCGCACCTCTTATAAAATTCCTTAAACTCATTTCCATTGAACTCTCCACCAATATTTGCCCTCAAAATGTTTATTTTCTTCTCTGTCAAGTTTTCTACAAGAGCCTTAAATTCTTTAAAGTTACGAAAAACCTCAGATTTCTTATGGAGGAAATAGAGTCATGTGTTCCTCAATAAATCATCAATGAATGAAACATAATACATATATTTACTTAGTGAAATAATATAAGTACGTTCAAACACATCATTGTGTATTAACTCCAAAATTCATTTTTTCTCGTGTTAGTCACATAAGGCTCTAGTGCAATGAACACTTAAATTGGACTAAGTAATTTCCGCACTTAAAAAAACGTTTTTTTCATCGAAAAAGATCAACCCCTTATTAGTCAAGGGACTATGGGTAAGCCCCAGGAATAGACACCGGATCAACAGGCCCCCCACTATTTTCACCGATATACCATCCCAGCTTCCCTTACACTTAAAAAAAGCTTCACATACACCAAAATCAATTTGATACCTAACAACTTAACATCATATTGTCAATTATTTGATACATGTTCTACATTGGTTTTGTGTTTACACTTTGTCCAACTTTTCAAGTGAGGCACTCATCCATCACAAGGGATATGTAAGAAATATCGCAAATTAAGAGGGACGTGATGTATACACGTGTGCGTCCTAAGATACTTGTATACACGTGTGAGAGAAGAAAGGAGAGGAAAGAATAGATATCCTCATGTATACATGTGTGAGAGAAGAAAGGCGAGGAAAGGATAGATATCCTCATGGCGGGGGGAAATATTGTATAGTTTTTATGCCTTATGGATCAAATGAAATATTGTATAGTTTTTTTTGCCTTATGGATCACTGTGACTATGGATGACTACAAAAGGGTGTGGTGATGAAACATTGATTGTCATCTCAAACTTTGATAGTAAGAGGCACTCACATAGGAAAATTGATTATATAATGCAAACAACAACAAACATTTACCTCACCTAGATTTGGAATATTTGTTAGATAGTCACTAACATCGCTATTGTCACCATCCATGAGAGTTTGAAAGTAATGTTTATTATTGTAAATTATGACATGTTCATTTTAAAATTATTTAGGGATGTAATAAAGGAAAGCATAGAAGGTTAGGTGGTGTTTGGGAGCCTAGAATGATAGGTAATAGGTTTGTAGAGGGAGGTATAGGTTAAAAGTAAGGAAACAAAAAAAAGTTAAAGTTGTACATTATTTTTTTGCAAAAGTACAAAAGTGATACGAATGTAATAAATAAAATTGTTAAAAAGTATAAAAGTGATACGAATGTAATAAATAAAACTGTTAAAAAATAAATAAAAATAAAAAATTGATGTTTGAAATCATATACCACTAGGTAGCCTAGGGATATGGATGGTTCACATATAAAGCTTCAAAATAAAATAGGGAGTGCTTGATGAAATAAAAAAGCAGGGAGAAATAAAATAAATAAAATAAAAGAGTAGGGACGAAGGCAAGATTTTCCACGGTCTAAACAAGTTGTTAAATGTTGATAAAAGGAGAATGGTATTTTTTCTAGGAAAGGAAAGAGTGCATAAGGTTAAATTATGAATAAAAAGCTAAGAAAGGTAGGAGGGTAGAAGAAGGATTCAAACGGGATTTGATTTAAGAGAGTACAAGGCATAAATATGTTTAAATTAGTTTTTTTTTTTAATTTTTATTATTGTTTTAATCAATTTCTTTGCATAGTGTTATGTTTTAAATATGATATTGATTTTATTGAAATAAATATGATGTATGATGATTGGTGTCGTGGGATTGTTTTACAATGGTAAATATGGTCTTGCAATATGATAAGTGCTAAGTATGTGATTTTTAAGTCTAGTTTGGATGCATTAAACAAGGTTGTTTGATGTAAAATGCATTGCAGGATGTTTTAATATTGGAGTATTGATTTTTTTATTAATTGCGTTCAATGTGTTTCGAAAAAAATTTGGAGTTTGAAAATGGTTTTTATGTTATCTTTATTAGAGGTTTTGACAGTTTTGTTAGTGTTCCCTTAGATAAAAGTAAGGGAGGCACATGTAATAATCGTTTGGGAGAAGGACAAGTCATGGTAACTTTGTGGAAGGATGTATTAATTTGAGTATTCAATTATTACTTTATAGGATTTTCCTAAGATGAATTTTGAAAGTTATTTTGTTAAAGACATAAGAGCAGGAGTAACTAAGATGTTTAAAATGAGAAATTTATGGGAAGGTGGTGGTGAGAATTATCGTAAAGGTGTCATTCGATGTGGGTTTTGTTTATGTATAGTTGGTGAGAAATGGGATTGTTAATCTATTTAGTGACCAATATATGACAAAAGTATAAATGATATCTATTTTTATTTCAAAAGTGTATTGGATGTCTTTGAAAAATCTACTTAAGTGGTTGAAAAAACAAAAAAAAAGGAATCTACCGCAACTATGAGGTTAGATGACAACGCTATCATCAACAAAGAAAACTCAATACTTCAATTTTAAAGGAAGATTGTAAATTAATTTTTTTTTTCTCGAAGTATTTCATGTATAAATAAAGAACAGTGAAAGATAAGGAAGATGCCATAATAGCGCCTTTAATTTGTTCATAAAAATCTATTTCAAAGTAAAGAATGCATATTCTAAATAAATTTGTGTAACTTAGTTAATTCATTTAAACATGGGTTTAAGACTTGAATGTGCACAAAATAATGTTTATCAAACTCCCACTTTGATATGTTTAAGTGGAAAGATATAATTGATGCATGGACCTATGAGGCTTGCAAATCCATACCTTTCGTAATATACATCCTCTCTCTTCTCTCCATGGAGTACAAGCAAATATAATCCCTTAAATTTCAATTTTCTTTAATGTAAGGTATACAATGAAATTCTTCAATATGTCATCCTCTCTCTTCTCTCCAGGGAGGACAAGCAAATATGATCCTTTAAAATTCATCTTTCTTTAATTTAAGATATACAATGAAATTCTTCACAATCATTGGATAGTAGTTGGGGCGGACAAACAAATATGATCATTTAAAATTCTACATACAACAAAATTCTTCACCGTCAATGGATAATAATTCTTAAGGTGTGAATGGTGTTGTTTGACTTTAAATTTTAATTGAGGATATATGTCTTTTGTATGGATTGTATGTTGTTTGTATTTAACTTCATCTTAGATTAACTATAGTATATAGTGGAATTTCACTTAATATTAATAATTAATTTACTTTTATAATTTAGGTATTGAGTGAGTTGTGAATGATTTTAACAACTTAAAAGTTAGTTATGAGGTTCATGTTTTTATGTCGATATTATAGCATTATTTCTCTTTAATACTAATATTATTATTTATGTTAATGTCATATTTTATGAATCACTTGTAATTTGTGACAGTTATTTATGTGATGCATTATAAATTATTGTTATAAGTGTTCTACAAAATGTGTATCCCTTATAAATCTCCTCACCTAGTATTATTCTTAAAACCAACGAACAACACCAATGTCTAACATGGTTGTGTGATGAATAAGATTTATTAGAAAAATAACCGTACCTTGATTGCATCGAGTCCCTGTGACATTTGAGCTTGTAAAAGCATAAAAAAATTGTTATGACGAGTACAAGAACATGCATAATCTTTAATGCTTTTGCTTTAAAAGAAAAAAAATGTAAAAAAACCCAGAAAATTTATATAAACCTTGACAAGCGCAAAAGAGTGAGTGAATACTCTTGTAATCTTTAATATTCAAACCAACATATTAAACTCCATAAAAATACAACATATTAAACTCCAAAAAAATGCTTACAATGTTGCTAAATTTAATACATGAACATAGAAATTCATGCTTGAATGCTTGCAATGTTGCTAAAGTTAATAGCATGAACATAAAGGTTCACGCTTGAATGCTTGCAATGTTCCTAAATTTAATAGCATGAATATAGATGTTCATATAGGAAAAAAACATGAAAATTTATTAAATTTAATAACTTGAAAATAGACTTAAAATGCCAATAATTTTTTGGAAAAATTTCAGCATCAAAAACATATTTAAAAAGTTAATTGTTTTATATTAAAAATAAACCACTAATTTATTATTTATAGTTTGGATAAATTTATTAGTGTAACATACTATGTTTGACTTTTTATTTTTTATATATAATTATATCAATTTTGAAGTGATACAATAGTCATCGTCAAAATATATATGAAATTTAAATTAATAACAACAATTTTTTGAATAATTAAAATGATAAAAAATGATTAAATTTTTTAATATATTTTAGTTTATCATACGGATGGTTAGTTCAAATTACTAACCATTACTAATGTTATTGAACCTAAAATAATTTTGAATGTCTAAGAGAGTCGAATCGACCGATTGTAAGTGATAGATATGATGGGTTGTTAAGAGATTGATACAAAAATTGAATATTTAATTGAAGTTGAATGCCCAATGTGGTCACATGAAATTGGAAGTTAGTCAATATTTAATTGAAGTTGAATGCATTGGAAGTTAGTGAATATTTAATTGAAGTTGAATGCCCAATGCGGTCTCATACATCAAATAAGAAGTTAGTAAACTTAGAACAAAATTTGTAATGATGCTATAAGTGATATTCCACATCATAACACATGTATAATTGATTTGTTTTTTCTTAAAAATAGTTGTTATTTTGTTTTATATCAAGATAATATTTTGCATGTTATGCAATTATAACAATGTTGCAACTAGTTTAAACTTTGAATTAATTGATTATTTATCTCTTTATTGAAGTTTCATCATTTTATATTTTCTTTATATCTTTACTTTTCAACTCTTAAATTTCTCATGGTTTCCATTACATATAGAGGTGCATTTGATCCCGTGTGTCTAATAGACTATGTCTCTTCATTTTCCAAATTGACATTTTGTACTTTAACCTTTTCCTTCTAGTGCAAATCACCTTGCACATCCTCCATATTATTTCCTCATTGATTTAATTGGCTTCACATTGTTTGTATTCTTTATATAACCTTTTATTTCCTTTCTCTTTCCAACACTGAGTTGAAGAAGTGGAATTGAGACTAGTGAAATGAATTGCATACCATCAATCATCACCTCCAAGACTCACACTCGATAACCAGGATTTCCCGAGAGGTCACCCATCCTAAGACTCCTCTGGCTCAAGCATGCTTAATTGTGGATTTTTCCCCACAATCAATCCCACTTATCTTGTTGCCCCATTTGTGAAACCTTATCAAGTATTGTGCCTTATAAACTATTCAGTTAGAGCTCACATGACTATTTTATTTAAGTATTGAGGAACTTTCATGGTCCAACACATTATATATCATTTTTGGGATTGTTTGTGTAGTGTAAGTCATTGAGCTATGACCCACAAACCATGAGTATAGTCTCAATTGACCAATTTCTCATGGTTTTGAATAGTCCACTTAGGACTCATTGCATTGGGTCATGATCACAAGTGGTGAAGTAGTTGGATTAATACTAGTGAAATGAATTGCATATCATCAATCATCACCTCTGGCACTTGCAATTGGTAACTAAGACTTCTCGGGAGGTCACCCATCCCAAGACTCCTCTGGCTTAAGCATGCTTAAATATAGAGTTCTCCCCATAATTAAGCCCACTTAGATTGCTAGCCCAATTGCAAAACCTTAGAAAGTATTGTGCTTTATGAATTATTAAGTTAGAGCTCCCTTGATTATTTTATTCATGTATTGAGGGATTTCACAGTCCAACATATGATATATCATTTTTTGGATTAACTGTGTAGTGTAATTCATTAATCTATGAACCATATTCCATGAATATAGCCGCAGTTTACCAATCTATCATGGCTTTGAATAGTCAACTTAGCACTCGAGGCATTGGGCGATGGTCATAGGGGTGAAGAAGTGGGATTGAGACTAGTGAAATGAATCACATAGCATTAATCATACTCATGGTCTTGCACTTGATAACTAGGAATTCCTACGAGATCACCCATCCCAAGATTGCTCTAGCTCAAGCATGCTTAACTGTGGAGTTTTCCCCATGATCAAGCCCACTTAGCTTGCTACCCCATTTGCAAAACCTTAGCAAGTATTGTGCCTTATGAAATATTCAGTTAGTTCTATTGACTCTTTTATCTAAATAATGAGGGGCTTTCACAGTCCAACATATGATATGAAATTTTTTGGATTATATGCGTAGTGTAAGTCATTAATATATGACCCAGATCCCATGAGTATATCCACAATTGACCAATTTCTTATGGTATTGAATAATCCACTTAGCACTCATTGCATCAGTTGATTCTCATAGGGGTGAAGAAGTGGGATTGATACTAGTGAAATGAATTGCATGGCATCAATCCCCACTTCCGATGCTTGCACCTAGTAACCAAGAATTCCAAGGAAGTCACTGATCCCAAGAATCCTCTAGCTCAAGCATGCTTAATTGTGTTATCTTATTATGAACTAATTTTGGAATCAAAAGTTGCATCCATTCCAAGTTCTCTACCCATGTCTCATGATGTCTAAATGTTTCTCTATGCTATTATGACATCTTACATTATGCACTTGTATGCCACTTGCCATGTTTCCTGTTTCTACTTTTCCCCTTTTCATTTTTCCACCCTTTTTAATTTTATTTTTTTGACTTACAACTTATTATGCTTATGATCCCAAAACATGGTAATTGTCAATTATATATGAAGGCAACTCCTTTAGTGTATATCTTGTGTTATTTCCTAGAAAGAATAACTACGACCCTTCATTTGATTTTGATCGAATGGCCTAGATACTTCATAGGGTCTAACTACATGTATTTAACACAACTAGTGCCTTCTTAAGTGGTTTACCACACAAACACATGGAAAACACTTGAATTATTTGGAGGTTTGGTGTAGGTTTTCAAAACAAGACTCAAGATCTCTGAAGTGGTTTATTTCCTAGATGCATGGTAGGAATCCAACCGTTTCATAAGTCTTGTGCGTATTTTCAAAACAATACTCAAAAGTTCTAAAGTTTTATACTAATACCACCCTACCATGTTTCCACATAGATCCTATAGTTATGGACTTTTATATTTATTCTCAAATTACTCAAACTGACACTTGTACTATGGCCACAATAAATTCCAACTTAACTGTCATAAATTTTAGGTATGGTTCCCCTACCTTTATAGAACTATTATTTGATAGTCACATGGTTGGACACTTCAACATGTATTCACCCACTCTGACTTGGACCTCATCCTTTGACTTCATCCCTACATATTGGCTCAATATGCATCCCATAATTATGCCTCCCTTTGAATACCACTTAGTCTACCTCTATGTCACTCTTTCCTGATTAATCCTTGACCATTGATCCAAAATTATCTATGCTCCAAATATGCAATGCTTAGTCCTTTGTTTTGTTATTCCTGTTAATGTATTTGTAACTTCGGAATGTATTCATTTGTATATCTTATGTATTGTACCCCGATGTTTATTTCGGGATGTGTCTATAATGTATTTGAGTCATGTCATGCCCCGATGTTCCTATTGGGAGGTTCTATAATGTAAACAAGTCATGTCAAGTCATTGTGGGTAACCCTCCTATTGATCAAGGGTTAGAGTCTCCACAATTGTGGGGCCCCAGGGTTATTAGACTATCCTAGAGAAGTCGACCCTAGGTGAGTCATTGCAAGTCGGGGCAATAGTCTCCACCATTGTGTTAAGGATAAACCTCCTTGTTGGTCGGAGGAAGCAAAGTCTCCACAAGTTGTGGGGCACTAGGGTTATTAGACACTCCTAGAGATGTCGGCTCTAGTAAGTAATTGTTAAGTGAGGCTGACATGTTGGAGTGGGATTCAAGTGAACGAAAGAATATAAATAGAGAGTGAGCTTCTCTATTTATCATACACACACTCACTCATTAGAGCGCATGCGTGAGAGGAGAAGTTGTTGGGATTAGAGAGAGAGAGACTACTGCTGTCGGGAGATCATCTTTATGTTTTCGGGTTTTACTTTTGGTGCTGATTCTATCTCTGAGGAAGTTGCAGGGTTTTCTCCTTTATGGTTTCCCCGAGGAAAATTCTTTGTGTTTCTTGTCTCTTGTGTTTTATTGCTGTGCATGTTATTCTCTCAATTAAAGATCCTAAGATCATAATGCTAGCTTGAATGATAAAAATCTAACATGGTATCAGAGCTAACCTGAGAAGAAGACATTGTGCAGCTGCAGAAGCTAGGGATTCTTAATTTTTGGGTCTCTCTCCACAATCCATCAACAAAATTATGCTAGGCTGACTCTCCATTGAAGGGCGCATCTTTTTGTCGAAGCGAAATTCGATTTCGGGCATTTTTAGTTTTCGGTGCTGGAAATTAGGGCTTCTTATAGAAGAGGAATTTTTGAGTGAGCCCAACATAGGATTGCTCTCCTCATCAAAATCGAATTTTAGAGACCTGGGTCGAGATTTTTGGTTGGGTGAAACTCCGGAAAATGCAAACCCTAGTTTGACCCCGAGCTGGAAAAACCCTAAAATGCTAAAACTGATAAGTTTTGGTAAATTCTCTATATCTCGGGATTAGAGATGGATCAGGAGCTGAAAATTGTATAGGTCCAACATAAAATCTTGATTTACATTGTGTCCAACATTCAGCCTTGGATTCACTATATTCTTGGAGATATGATCCCTCCAAGTCAGGATTCCAGCCCCTTCCAGGATTCATCCCTAAACAGGACACTTGGGGAGAATTGCTATATCTCGAGCTACAAAGGTCCAAATGAAATTTATAAAGATGTTCCAGAAATGGCACGGACTGTACTTTTTGTGTTCTAAGTTTTATACCTCGAAGATGAAATAGTTACACGTGGTGGTCCATACAACTTCGCTGTTCTGAAACAGGTCACCTTGTGAAAAAAATCATAAGTCCCAATTGGTGAAACCAATTCTGATGAAACCTATGGTTTTGGAACAGGGACAAGTGAGGCTACCTTAGTACGAAGTTTTAGACATAGAGGAGCATTAATTTCAGAGATAGCACAGAAACAGTATCAGGAATTTCTGCAGAAGAAATTGGAAAAATAGGGCTTCCTGTTCCGGGAGCTTCCCTCCACTGTTTTCAGAAAAGGAGTACATTGGACAACTCACCTTGAAGAGATTTATCTTTCTGTCCAATCATATCTGAATGATTCCAAGTTTTGAAAATTAGGGTTTCTGTGACAAACCTTAGATTAGCTAGCTCCAAAACGAGGACGGACACCTCAAATCGGTAAGATCTAATCTTTTGCTGTTTTCATTTGAGGTTCTCATTTCAAAGTGATCTATCACATCAGCTTGATGATAAGCTTGGTGAAGTTGACAAATTCCAAACATGGAAGTATATGATCTCTCTGAAGAAAATGAATTGGACACCTACATAAGTAGAGAGGTTCTAGTTCCAGAGGGAGATGAGGCTAGAATCCTTACATAAGAGAACTTGGTCAAGGCCAAGAAGATCAATGTTGATTCAATCACGGATCAACTTGTACCACAAGTGTCTTCCCTAAAGACACGAAAGATGTTTGATTCCTTGACCAAGATATTTGAAGGGAAGAACATAAATCAGAATATGACCTTAAGAAACTAGTTGAAGAATGTGAAGATTCAGAATGCAGAGACCATACAGTCATACTTTACAAGGGTCTCTCAAATCAAAGAACAACTTGAAGCGGTAGAAGAAGAAGTGGAGAATGCAGAAGTGGTGATAGCCACCTTGAATGGCCTCCCAGGATCATGGGATTCATTCATGCAAGGAATGTGTGCCAGAAGGAAGTGATTACTTTTAGCAGACTCTAAAAAGAGCACACACAAGAAGAAGAAGCTCGACTCATAATAAGAGAAGAGAAGATGGGAGAAATTGAAGATCAAGCTCTCACCATCCAAAGAATATCCCTCAAGCGATGAGGAATATGAAGAACTCAACTCTTGAAGAACCTCTTATCCATCTTAGCATTTGGATAAGAAATGATGCTATTATGAATAAAGAAGATGTTGAAGCTAAAGGCTCAAGAAGGAGTCTACCCATGAAACAAATAAAGATAAGTATTCAATTGTCATTTCATGATATTGTTTTGTTATACATTTGTTTATATTCAGTTAATGTATTATGCATGATAGAATGTTTGCATTAATGACAGTATACTACTAATATGCATGTGATGGGTAAGTAGCTCATGGTGCTATACAACTCTCCATTGCTACTTATCTAGAATGAAACCTCTTTGCTGACATATTGGATTAGTGCACAATCTCAATGTTGTCCTGGTAGAGATGGAAGGCATCTAGAAATGTTTCTGTGAGATATGGATGAATGTTGTATTGGCTAAAATAGTTGCATGATCATATATTTATGCATAATAACTTGCCATTATGAATATTCCTTATGAAATGTCTCTAACCATACAAATGCATTTGACTTGTACGAAAGATCGCATACATAATCGCCTACAAGCAAAGAAGGATGAGACTTGTTCCGAAGAACAAGAGACGACAATTCAAGATGAAGAATAATATGACGAATGCAGTGACATCATTGATGCAATACCTTCAAGCTATGAAGAAGTAACCAAGAAGAAAGGGAAGACCAGTTCAAGAAGAATGATGTCTAGGATGCAGTATTGATACATAAAGGGAAGTTCGTAGTTCCATCATGCAGTAGATGGAAACATCGTGGGATACAAGGCAAGATTTGTAGCACGAGGCTTTGCACGAAAAGAAGGCATAGACTACAAAGAGACATTTGCAGCCAGTGGGAGTTGAGACACATGATAGGAAGAAGGCCTCATACGAGCTCAGAAGACACCCATGGGATAACACATACATGAGGAGCTTGACCTAAACCTGTGCTACAAGGTTGATAGAGGATGACAAGCTCACAAATGGGTGCGAGATGAACTTTTGAAAAAGTTCAAGATAGAGGATGTTGGTATCCAGTGACCCTAGATGGATACATAAAATATTAGTAGCAAAGGAAGCTACTTGTCACTCCGGTACATAATGTTTCAGTACATATAGTATGAAAGACAGAGGGAGTATGATGCTCCGCTTCAGAGGGAGTGACTGCAGAAGATCCTGAAGTTCAACATGGTACGACAGGATGGATAGATTATTGATGACTGTAGGCTTTATTAAGAGTAAAGGGGATTCCAACCTTTGCTTCAAGGTTGAAGGCGGAATACCAGTGATGCTCTTGTTATGTGTCGATGCACTATTTTCTAGGCATGGAGGTGTGGCAGAATATCCCTAGGACAAGGGAAGTATGCAGTAGAGATCCTGAAGAGGTTCAGGATGATGGAATGCAAGGCCATGGCCACACCTATGGCATCAAACCTGAATCTATTGAGTGTTGCTTTATCAGAATTGGTTGATGCTACGATGCATCGTCAGATGATTGGGTCCTTGATGTACCTGACGAACACGAGACCAGATATTTGCTTTGCTGTGAACACCTTGAGCCAGTTCCTGACAGATCCGAGACATGTTCACTTGATTGCTGCAAAGCATATTCTGAGGTACCTAAGGGGTACAGTTGATTATGGGCTCAAGTAGGAGGCAAATCAGATTGGGCAGGCAGGGCCATCGATAGGAAGAGCACTTCAGGGTGTTGCTTCAGTATGGGATTAGGTGTGATCTCTTGGTTTAGCAGGAAGCAATCCTATGTGGCACTGAGTATAGTTGAAGCAGAGTATGTCATAGCTTGTTCAGCTAGTTGTGAGGCAGTATGGCTGAGGAAGCTACTGTTTGATTTATTTGATCTCCAGTTGGATGCTACTTGTATATATTGTGACAAATAGAGTTGTGTGAAGTTGTCGGAGAACCCGGTGTTCCATGACAAGTCGAAGCATATCGAGATCAAGTATCACTATATCAGGGATATGGTGCAAAGAGGAGCATTGAAGCTCCATTATGTTGTGACGGACGAACATATAGCTGATGTGTTGACAAATCCATTAGCCAGAGTGATGTTTGAATACCTCAGGGAGAAGCTTGGTGTTCTCCAGATCGAGGTTTCTTCCAAGGGGAAGTGATGAGTTCGTGAGACATTCTGACATGGTGAGAGGATTAAGTTCCTTCCATGGTCAGATGTAAGGGCTAAGCCATTCTATCATGGTGATAGGATTGGTTCCTTCCATATCAAATATGAGTGCTGAGACATTCTGATATGACTGTAGGATTGGTTCCTACATGATCAGATATAAGGGTTGTTTCCATTCTTGGAATGGAGGTGCCTGGTCAGTTACCAAGAATACTCGGTCTATGACTAAGGGATTTTCTGATACAACTGTAAGATGTAGTCTTACATGATCAGATGTGAGCACACGGCCATTCTGATGTGATTGAGGGATTGGTTCCCACTTGATCAGATATAAGGGCTGATGCCATTCTCTAGGACAATAGAGGCACCTGGTCAGTTACTAGGAAAGCTCAGTCTAGGACTGGGGGCCATTCTGATATGACTGTGGGATGTGTTCTCACATGATCAGATGTGAGTGTAGGGCCATTCCGACGAGTAGGTCAGATGTAAGGGCTAGACCATTTTGACGAGTAGGTTAGATGTAAGGGCTGGGCCATTCTGACGAGTAGGTCAGATGTAAGGGCTGGGCCATTCTGACATGGTGAGAGGATGAGGTTCCATCCATGGCTAGATGTAAGGGCTGGGCCATTCTGACATGGTGAGGGGATTAAGTTCCTCTCGTGGTCATATGTGAGTGCTGGGCGTGCCTTTCTGACGAGTCAAGGTCAGATGTAAGTGTTGGATGGGCCATTCTGACTTAGGGTCAGATATAAGCGCTGAAGAAGACCTACATGAAGGCTAGGCGTAAACCCAACATGAAAAAGGGCTGGCTCTGTAGAAATTCCTGTGACGAGAAGAATCATGAGATAGCACCCGTGATGATCTAGTGATGATGATCTAGCACTGATGATCCAGATCGAGTGATGATGCTCCAGTGATGATCCAGATCGAGTGATGATCCAGATCCAGTGATGATGATCCATATCGAGTGATGATCCAAATCCAGTGATGTTGATCCAGCAGAGATGATCCAGATCGAGTGATGATGATCCAAATCGAGTGATGATCTAGATCCAGAAGAAGATGACTTGAAGATAAAGATGACTTGAAGATGAAGATGACTTGAAGATGATGAGGACTCGATGATGATCCAGATGATACAGAGAAGAAGACTTGTGCTGATAAATTGTGTCGAGAGAATACCTTCCTAGTTAAGAGGGAGTGTTAATGTATTTGTAACTTTGGAATGTATTCATCCATATATCTTATGTATTGTACCCCGATTTTTATTTCGAGATGTGTCTGTAATGTATTTGAGTCATTTCATGCCTCGATGTTCCTATCGGGAGGTTCTACAATGTAAACAAGTCATGTCAAGTCATTGTGGGTAACCCTCCTATTGATCAAGGGTTAAAGTCCCCATAGTTGTGGGGCCCTAGGGTTATTAGACTATCCTAGAGAAGTCGACCCTAGGTGAGTCATTGTAAGTCGGGGCAATAGTCCCCACCATTGTGCTAAGGTTAAAACTCCTTGTTAATCGGAGGAGGAAAAGTCCCCACAAGTTGTAGGGCACTAGGGTTATTAGACACTCCTAGAGATGTCGGCTCTAGTAAGTAATTGTTAAGTGAGGCCAACATGTCGGAGTGGGATTTAAGTGAACGAAAGAATATAAATAGAGAGTGAGCCTCTCTATTTATCATACACACACTCACTCATTGGGGCGCATGAGTGAGAGGAGAAGTTGTTGGGATCAGAGAGAGAGACTACTGCTGTCGAGAGATCATCTTTATGTTTTCGAGTTTTACTTTTGGTGCCGATTCTATCTCTGAGGAAGTTGCAGGGTTTTCTCCTTTATGGTTTCCCGGAGGAAAATTATTTGTGTCTCTTGTCTCTTGTGTTTTATTGCTGTGCATGTTATTCTCTCAGTTAAAGATCCTAAGATCATAATGCTAGCTTGAATGATAAAAATCTAACAATTCCACCCATTACTTCCCCATAATTTCAACACCCATGTAGATCTTAAATAATATCTATACTTTTCATTCCTGTGGGTCCAAATGGCTTCTCCCTTCCATCATGCAAGTTTTAGGCCCACACAAATGAGGTGATACTGCATAGCCCCTCCTTGGATCTCGAACTTCTAAATACTCTTACCTTTGGTTTTGTATGGAACTCTTAATGGATCTCTTACACTTCCCAACTAAAACCTTTTTATTTTCTCATCTTTTTTTTTCTCTAGACTGAATTATGTACCCATTATTGGCAATTTCAAACTTCTCTAACCAATGAAATTGGGCATTTCACCAAGTTTTCTCAATTATCCATTTTTATAAATTTCTTCATTGGATTATATCATTGAAAATTATTCCAACAGTCAAGGTTCAAGCCCATTTTCTATAGAATTAATTCATGAATTCACACTGACCTTGTTCCTACCACCTTTCATTAGTATTATTTTCACCATGACTTGATGAATCCTGCAATTCCTTTATCCATACCTTGGATGTTATTGGTAATCCTTCTCATTTATACCTTTCTCAAATACTTGACACTTGTTGGGAAAACAATAAATTTCCTTTTGACTAGTCAATTATGAGCCATAACAACCTAGTTTTATAAGTACAAGAGGTATGATACCACTATATCACATACCAAACCTCCTGTATACCTTCTTTGCGGAGATATGATACTCATTAAACACTCAAATTTCCCTACCGATGCAAATCTCATCATAGCCACATAGATTTATAGACATCCTTTAATGCATAATACACATGATAATTTTCCCAATTATCTATTTCCAATGAACCACTATATACACATATATAGATGATATCAAGAACATCAATAATAGAAAAAATATTGCATATTCATAAATAATGGCGATGATTTGAAATGGATCTAAACCAAAACAATTGTTGTGAGACTCAATAATTAAGTGTAGTTTGGCAATTAATGCAGATAAATAATAACATTAATGAGAATGCAAATGTAAAAGTAAATGAAACAAAAGATAAATAAATGAAACCAAAAAATGAAAATAGGAGAAGAAAAGAGAGAGAGGAATGGGAACTAAAATACAAGCCTCTTGGCCTTCTCATTACCCCCTATCTTCTGTATGACTTCTTGTATTTTGACTCTTAAAAGGATTTTTTGTAGTTTCATGGCTAAGATAAAGTGAAGCACATAGAGCCACAGGATGCATTATAAGCATAGATTATGGGAATAAGACTAAAAACCCATTGAATGTTAGTTTTCCCATTTGAGTCCCTAGGGTAAATATTGTGTTCTAGTGTGATGAAATTCTCTTGGTGTTGCGTTATTTTTGTATGTGAACTTCAGTGGAAACTACTATATTGAGAAAAAGATCAATTGCATGTTAATGCAATTTGCATGGAATAGAACACATGTTAGAAGAATTTGTATTCGACGTTTCAGATTACAAGGTGAGTCCATCATTAGATGATCTCCAAAAAATTGAGATAGTTAATTATTAGGTTATTCCATCATCAAGGGATCACCTAATAATTAACCATCTCAATTTGTTGGAGATCCCGTGATGATGGACTCGCCCTGTAGTCTAAAATGTTGAATAAGAATTCTTCTAACAATGTTTTGTTCCATGCAAACGACTATGTGCTCAATGGCTTCATGGATTATCTTCTTTTTCATTGGGTGAGAAATCTTTAATCTCCATAGCCATAATTATTAGCACTAAATAGTAGTTTCCTACACTCTCATATCGATTGCTATGATGCACATTCATCAGTACAAAAATTGTTGTCATATATCACACCAAGGAAACTCGATAGTTAGTATAGTCAAACCATCTATTTGATTACTTCAATAAGATGAATGGTTGTAGGGAAATATTTTTTTCAATCTTTTAGGGGATTTCTAATTATGTTCTTTCAAGTTTAATGATTGTTTTCCTAGCTAAATTGAGTTTCTTCTTCCACCATTTGTTGTCCATGGTTGTTAAATGCTCTTCTACATGAACTCAGGCATGTGTTAAGAACTCCTTGAGGACATATGTTGTGATTTATACTCTTGGGGAGGTTGTACACTAGCTTGAAGAAGTTTTATTATGTACATAGGCTTTAAAGTCCATAGATAGAAATGTTTGGAAACCTTCAAATTCCTATGTTTTTAATTGTGTGTTTGGATAATGGTTTATCTTATTCCCATTGAACTATTCAATATATATATCTATATGTCTTAAAAAATGGTTGTAGGTTGGTTTTGGATAATGTCCAATCATACATTTGGTGATTTAATGGTCTTAATATGATTTTCATTCTATGTATGCATTAGGCTATAACTGACCTATATATATGTGTGTGTGTGTGTGTGTATATTAAATGATAATTAGTAAGTGAAGTGGCTAATATAAGTTTAATGAGTAGTGGTTTTCCATACTTTGGATAGAGAGTTGAATGAGTTGTGCCATCCACAAGCTAGACAAGAGGAATCAACATCGTTTTTCCTTTCCCTTGCATTTCATTGGTGTGGAATGGTTTGTCTTACTCTCTATTTCAACACATTCTTCTCATTTGTTAATTGGTAGCATGAATTAATTGGTATCCAACTCATCCATTGAAAGCAAAAATCATTGTTTAAATGCCTAGCATCATAAACCTTTTCACATAGTTATCTTATTTAGCTACCAATTCAAATATTTGTGGCATAATTAGTGTTTAAGGTGAATGGGAGTGATATTATCACCACAAGAACCATAGGAAGGCAATGTGAATTGTATGTTAATTTCAACTATGCTTCATTCATGAAATCCTTCTTTACCAGAAAGAATTAATTACATTTATTTGTATTACCTTTTGTGAAAGCATTGTATTAGAATGCATTGTGTTGTAACATTTTTTTATCAAGTTGAAGGAAAATCGATAATGGGATAGAAGCACCTTTTGATCCCCAACAAATCTATGAATATATGTTATGTCAATATCTAACGATGCAGATGTGGGGTATATTGGTGGCCCGAGTTCATTGTGATTTTTTGAGGTGCTCATTATTTAATTTTTGATTACCGACCCATAGCAAAAAATTTCTTTTATACATGGATGATTTATTTTCATTGCAGGTCGGAGGAGAGTTTTTTGAAAACCACCCTTTCATCGACGTGTTACCACTTATCCCCAATGATTGGTATAGGGTGACATCACATGCAAAGGGATGAATGGTGTCATGGAACAATTACAATAGGACACTTGTCTTCTTACTAAATTCAAAACTCCATTAGAAAAACAATCTAAACAAAATTCCAAGCATATTTCATCAAGAGAAAAAAAGGTTTTCATGAAGAGAAAAAATAGAGTGAGATAAGTCAACTTAGCTAACAATGGTTTCATTAGCACATCACTTGGTATATCAGGTTCACACTTTCATTATCCTCCCTTGTATTTTTCATGATTTTTAGTCTTCATCTCCTACAATATTCCTGCCCTACCTAACCTATTCCACTTGACCAAGATGAAGAACATCTCACAAATAGATATTCTAAGATTTTTGAGACCATATTGTATAGAACCACCCCATACTAACTTAGACAAGATGCATGTGGATGTTTCATAGACTCTCACAATGGAATTTTGGTGTGGGATTCAGACCTAGCAAAATCCATTGTACCTAAAACATACCATTTTCCTGTGTTTGTCAAGACTTGAATATAACTCAGAAAATAAATCTTTTACCAAATACCCAAGGATGCCCTGATACCTGATAGTTGCCCACATTAAAAGTCAAATATTCTTCTAGAAATTTAAAAGGAAGTAATTTCTATGATGCGTTTGATTCTAGGGTATGATAATGATAATACTATTGACGATGTGATTATGGGGTTCATCTATGCCATATTTCCTCCAAGAGAAATTTCTTTGGCCAAATTTAATTATCCTCAATATCTTGTTGATGTCATACATTCATTGTTAGTCACATTTCATCTGACTAGATTTTTTAGATACCAATCTTACCTGGTTTATATACTTGATGATCTCTTTCAGTTTTTGAATCTTTGAATATCTTGATCTAAATAGAGGAGATCAGTCAGGAAATATGTTTATTGTCACACAATGGAATCCATTGGTTAGAAAACATACTAAAAATGTTGGCTTCAACAAATTTGTGGGTGAAATTATATATACATGTCATATTGTTTTTTGTCGAGAACATCCTCCTAGAATGTTCCAAGAATGTAAAAAGCTACTACATTTAAGTACATATGTAAAAGTATGGGACTCATTTATGTATGAATACCATACCATTTTGAGAATTTATGGTTTAGAGATAAAACCTTTTTAATTTACCTATATATTTGACCCTTAGTATTTTTTCTCTTAAATATATTAGGCAAAGGTTGAATTCAAACTATATCCATTTTGCATCTAAAAATAAGAAGTCAACTTTCAAGTTACATGTTGAAGTGGGTCCTTTTGTAGCCAAAACCATAACAACTCAAGTTATTTCTAAAAAATTACTAAACGAATTGAGTTTTGAACAATGTGAGGTTTAGAGATATGATCCTCAATCATATTATTTCAGAAAAAAAGAGTAGAGTTTGGGGTTTCTGCTTAACTTCATCAAGAATACTTGAACCTTGAAATATTATCAAATAATATATTTGGGAGACGATATATGATTTATTACAGTATAAATACTAGAGATACATTAAGATATGTTGGAATACAAAGTTTAGAAAAAAAGGAAAATTATATAGGTCTTGAATCGATAGATAAGATAGAATTTGAGACCAGTTCAACAACCCCATTGATTGTGGATATAATACAATACAAACCAATGAGGAGTGTGTCATTGAAACTCCTTAGAAGAAATAAGTAAATAACAAGAGACTATAGCTAAAAAAAAATATGTTATTTTAGATATGGAAACAAAAGAGCGCGATTCTAGTGAAAATATAAGAAAAAAGCCTAGAATTGAAATTTAGGAAGTACATGATATTGTTCTAAGTGAAGCATCAACTTAGGAAGATTTTTTTAAAAAGTGTGTTAGAATTAATTAATTAATCCTCCCTTGACCACCATATTCTAATTGTATTTTCCTAGTTTGGGAGGTTATTTCCACTTCACTAATGCCATGGGGGATTCATATAGGGCCCACCTAACACTTGATGCGACTGTATTCATGAGTTTAGGAGGTCTAGATACGAATCCATATAATTTCGGAACCCACACAGAGTTCAACCAGCAGTTGACCCTAGTCGGTGTTCAATTATGCTCATTTATGCTTTGATTCCCATTAGTTAGTTCGTATTCAAATATTTTAGCGCCACTTTGCATGATTTAAGGGATGTTGGGCATATTTTCTCACCTACCCTGATCAGATAACTGAGTGTGAACTAGTTCAGTTGTCCGAAGTTGCATTAGTGAGTGTGTAGTGATGATTTTCCCACATTGAGTTAGCACTAGAGTCAATCCAAGTTGGTGAATTTGAATCCTACCTATGGGATTCAAATTCTTCCTATTGTAACACCATTGTATTACACACAAGTTAATGATATTGGATGTAATGTTATGCCGATAAATTTGGTCTCTTAGTTGTTCAATTGTGCCATGAATGTTTGATTAGTGTATATTTAATTCTTCCTTTCTCCTTCAACCTTCTGTCACAAGTGAATTCATTCAAGCCCGCAGATCCTAATCTTTTCAAAATTAAACATGGTATCATAGTAGGTGTTTAGGCCAACTTCAAACCTTAGAAACTTACATTGACGCACCCAAAGAAATTGGGTTCCACATAATTCCTGGTATTATTTCCTTGCTCCCTCTGGATTCTATCTAGAGAAGTAGCCAGGTGTGATGAACCCATAGAAAGTGAAAATGTCGAAGTGGAGAGCATTTGAATTGGTTTGTCTTCGAATTGAAGTGTTTTTTTCAGGTAAATCGAAGAATTCTTAAGAATTATTAGTTCCTTGAAGTTGCAAGAAGGAGAATTCGATAGCTTTGTCTCCCAGGATCCTCACACCCTTCAACTATCTAGATTGGAGGGTTGATATGCATATAGTCTTGTGCAACAAGGGTTTGTACAGGGTAACCATGTGAAGAGACATCGAACACCGATAGCCTATTGAAAATTCTAAGTATCTGAACAAGATGGATGAACAATTTGGCTTCATGTGCATCCACATCTCCAGGGAGTTACTCTTCCATCTTGATGGATTGAAAAATCCAAAGGAAGTATGGGAGAAACTCAAATCCTTGTTTGGAAAGAAGGATGAGATGAGGGGTCTATCATGGAGAATGAGTTGATAGTAATACAACCTAGCAACTTCGAAACTATACAAAAATTCTTCTCAAAATTCAAATCCCTTGTCATGCAATGCAAGCAGTGCAGAATTGATAACAAGGATGAGAAATTGGTGCTCTTAATTCTGAGCAAAATTGGCTCAGAATTATCAGTGTTCATATATACCTTTCTCTTTGGGATACTAACAAATCCTAATTGGTGAATTCCATCCCTTGATCCCTTCATGGAATCTCTTATTCAGGAACAAGAAAAGCTGATATAGATGGGAGCTCTCAAAGCCTCCAAGAATTAGACTCTCTTAGTCGGGGAGACTAAGAATGTGCAATCAAAGGGGAAGAAGAAAAGAAAAGAGAAGAAGAACACTTATTTCAAGACTAAGGATAAGCAGAATCCCTCAGAAAGAGCCTCAGGTTCCAAGAAGGACAAGCACAAGAAGTTTGACAAGGCTAAGTGATCTCAATGCAAGAGAGGAAATCATACAGAGAATATATGTATGAAGAAAACCATAGACCAGATGTCTAGGATCCTTGAACAGAACAATATTTCCCTTTTTGAAGGTACAAAGAATTCTGATGCTAGAAATAAGACTGAAGATAATGAAAGGTGCCATGATCTGAAGCTAGGATTTTCTCAATCACAAGCTTTTCTCATTGATTCTGGAGCCTCCAACCACATGGTTGCCTCCAAAGAATCATTCTCTTCTCTGGATCTCTCTGGAGGACCAAGAATCCTCATGGGAGATGACTTACAAACCCCAAATGTCACAAAATTTTCCATCAAATTTGAGCATGGAGTGTTCAAGAATGTGCTCTCTGTCCCTTCCATGGCATCAAATATGTTGTCTGTATAACAAATGACTCATACTGGCTCACCCAAGTGAGTCACATTGATATTGACATAGTGGAGATATAATAAATATGTACTGGGAATATGATAGAGAAAGGAGTTTCTAATCATGCCCTCAAGGCATTTGAATTTTCTCACTTTATTCCTAATTCATATCCTAGTTTCTTATTAACTCATGCTAATGAAACACGCAAGATTTGGCATGAAATATTTGGCCATATAAATTTCAAATATCTCCAACAACTGCACATTGAAGAGATGATTGAGGGATTTCCTCTCATCAAGTCCTATGAAGGTTTCTGTAATGGTTTCTTGGTAGGTAAGCACCCAAAGAAAAGGTATGAGGTTGGGAAGGAAAGAAGAGTTTCCTTTGTTCTTGACTCGGTTCACAGTGATGTCTCCAGACCAATTCCCACAACATATATCAATGGATCTAGATAATTTCTAAACTTCATTGATGACTACTCAAGGTATTTTTGGATATACTTCTTCAAGCAGAAGTCTGAGGTGTTTGAAACTTTTAAAATTTTGAAAGCCTTAGCTGAGAAAACTCTTGGGAAGAAGATAAAAGAACTTAGATCAGATAATGGAGGAGAGTACATCAAAACAAAATTCCAGTGGTTGTGTGCTTCAACAGGTATTCAAATGCAACACTTAGTACCATATACACCACAGAAAAATGGTGTAGCTGAGAGGAAGAACATATCTCTGAAAGAGATGGTTACATGCCTTCTTGAAATAAGAAATATTCCTCCATATCTGTGGGATGAAGCAGTGAACTATGCTTCGTACATCCAGAATATAGTGCCTCACAAGTCAGTGATTGGGGTCACTCCTTTCGAAGCATTGATGGGACATAAGTCCAACGTCTCACATGTAAGGGTTTTTGGCTCCAAAGCATGGGCCAAAATTCCTACTAACAAGAGGAAAGCCATCCAAGATCAGAGTATCGAATGCATACTGGTGGGATATGAAGATGATGCAAATGCATACAAATTCATGGATATTTCAAGGAAAAAGTGCTTCACAGAGCGCAATGTTCAATTTGAGGAAGATCATGTGCATAATCCACAACCAACTAAAGAAGGTATAATTACTCAATCAAATCCATTTGTAGATAATGAATTCTTTACTAATATTTTAGATTTAGAGTCCGAGGAGGAGGGTCAATATGATCAAGATCTTGATGTTGAGAATGAACCTCAAGTAGATCCAGATCCAAATCTAGCACCTTATCCCACTCAAAGGCCTAAATGGTCCCAAAAGCTCATTGAATCCACTGGGAATAGTGTTGGGGATCTAGATGATAGAAGAAGGACAAGATCTCAATATCAGGAAAAAAACATTGCACTCTACCATACAAATCCACTTCTCCTAGATAGGTGCTTCATGATGATGGGGTCAGATCCTTAGTGCTACAAAGAGTCTTGCCATGATACAAGGTGGCAGGAAGCCATGGATGATGAGTATGGTTATCTACAAGAAAACAAGACCTAGGAGCTTGCACTTTTCCTCCTGGGAGGAAGATAGTTCATTGAAAATGGATCTATAAGACCAAGCTAGCAGCTAATCGAACCACTACCAATTAAAAAGATTGGTTAATGGAAAATCGGTACTCACAAGTCCATGGGCTGGACTACAATGAGACATTCGCTCCTGTTGCAAGAATGGAATCTGTAAGGCTAGTTTTAGCCATTGCAACTTCGAATAGGTGGGAGGTGACTCACATGGATGTGAAGAGTGCCTTCCTCCATGGTGACCTATAATAGGATATCTATATGAGACATCCTGAGGGGTACACTCAATATTTATCCTTGGTTGGAAAACTAAGGAAATATATCTATGCGCTCAAGCAAGACCCAAGGGCATGGTATGCCAAGATGGATGGATTCTTAATGTAACATAAATTCGAGAGGTGCAAGTGTAACTGCATGTATACATGTAGTAGAAGGGGGGATTCTAACTAGTGATTGTTCTATATGTGGATGACTTGCTAATTACTAGTGGCTTAGCTGTTGGATTGAGAGGCATCAAGTCAGCTTTGAAGGAAGCATTCTCCATGACTGATCTAGGAATGTTAAGGAATTTTATTGGCATTGAAGTAAATAAAAAGGATCTGGGAATCATTATTACACGGTCAAGATACATAGGAAACTTGCTCAAAAGATTCCACATAACTGATTCTAAAGCAACACCCTTCCCCTTCTTATCTGGAATCAGGTTAGAGGAAGGTCATTCCACACCATTGGTTGATAGTACACTATACAAACAACTAATTGGTAGCCTATTGTACCTCACCCATTAAAGGCCATATTTATCTTATCCTATGAGTGCTACTTCCATATTCATGCAAGAGCCACATGAGTTGCATTGGAAAGCAACAAAGCGCATCTTGCATTATGTGCAAGCTACGAGGGAATTTGGGATCCACTATTCTATTGGTGCACAACTAGATTTGATTGGTTTTATTGATTCAGAATGGGTTGGTGATAGTACTGACATGAAATCTACATCAATATTTGTATTCATGTTGGGATATGTACCAATCTGTTGGTCAAGCAAGAAGCAAGAAGCAAGAAGCTCTTTCTCTCTCTTAAGTTGAATCAGAGTATCGAGGGTATGTGAATGCATCTATTCAGGAAGTTTGGCTACATGGGATTATGACATATTTTGGCATTCACACTTCTCCTTTAGTAGACCTCTTTTGTGATAATAAGAGTGCAGTAAATATATCCAGTGATCCAATTCAGAAGCAGCAGACCAAGAACATTGAATTACACAAGCACTACATCCAGGAACTAGTGCATAGTAAGCTATCACTCTACATTATTTCCCTACAGAGGAGCATATTACAAACATATTCACCAAGTATTTCACTGAAAAGAGATTTGTCTATCTCATATCTCTTCTTGGTGTAAAGGATTGATTCATTTATTGTCCTAGTTTTCTTGCTTTTTTTTGTTGCGGGGCGGAGGGGGGGGGGGGGGGGGGGGGGGGGGGGGGCGGTCCCGTGAGGTGTTTGTTAAGCAATAATTTCTGCATTTAGATTGTATGGGTGACCTTTGGTCTTAGTTTCCAGGGCCCAGGTTGTCCAAGTTAGGATTAATTAATTAATCCTTCCTTGACCACCAAAGTCTAATTGTCTTTTCCTAGCTTAGGAGTGTTACCACCTAAGTTGTACTTAGTGGTTTTCTATCAAGTGAGCCTGGTGAACCAGATAGGGTTAACTTGTTCGGACTTCAAAAGACCCTTGGAAGTACTTCTGGGAAGTGCTTGTTGTATCATATCACATGTTCATACCCCATGGGGGAATTGTAATAAATGTTCTAGCATGATAGTGTCTGTAAAAGACTCGGTCTCTTAGACTTCATTTGTCAATCTGATCATCCCAGGGTGTTTTTTCCCTTGGTTATTATTGGTTGTTGAATAAATGACTGATAATTTCTGAGTTTTTCACTCCATACCTCCAAAGTTGGGGTGGTCGGCTTGGCATTTGGGCCTATTGAGGTTATTAGAGTCTATGTGTCAATGTATAAGCATGCTAGACATCTTTTCTGAGTCATATGAGCATGTCTAAGTCCCCCAAGGTGTTTTTCAATTTTTCAAATTTTTAGTTTTTTCAGTGTTTTTTATTAAATTTTAATTTTTCCAAAACTTAGGCTATTTTTTAATAGTTTAATTGGAAAAATTGAGTCTGTAATAAAAGTGGGCCAAATAATCGGTTTTAGTCATGTAGGTGCTCATTTTCAAGCTAAGAGCACCATGTAAACCCATGGACCCACTATTTCCTAAGTTTTGTGTGATCTTCCATCACTCTGGTCAGAAAGCCACAAAAATCAATTATTGATTATTTTAATTAATAAATTGATGAATAATGGAGCAAATCCAAAATCAATAAATCAATGGATTCTCAACCGATTTGACTGAAATCAATCAGATCTGGAGCAGATTGACTGGATCTGACAAATCCTTGACAAAAGGAGGTGATCAAATCAGATCCAGAGTTGATCTTGAGCATCCTTTATGGGGAATTTCGCCCTCCCTCTCTCCTCAACACGTTTTGGCTCATCTGGATGAGTTTTGGGCCGATGTGTCAGCCAGATCAGGCCCCCGGTTGACAAGTAGGCTCATTCCAACTTCAGTTGTGCATTGATGAACTCTCCATCAGTTGATTTCACTTGATTCCATGAGGAATTGCGCCCCCCCTAGGCTAGATGGCCTACAAATTGTATATATCCTGCTGGAGGCTCCCTCTTCCAAGCTAGTTAGAGCTGGACTGAAGGGCTTGCCATTGTAACTGTGTACTGATTTTCATTTGTTGAAATAAAGAGAAGCTTTGGAGGCTCAATTGTGGAGTACCTTTCATGTGTGGATTGTCATTGTCTTGCTACATTCGAGGTGAAACTGCTATTTTCCCAATTTTTTGCACTTAATTATTGTCTGCCTAAATGGTTTCTAAAATCATAAGGATAGATCATTGTAAGTAAGCTTACTTAATTTCTATTTTCTGCATATGTTTGAATGAGTTAATACTTGTATGTTAAATAAGGCTATTTGCATACTGTATCATCCCTTTCTCATATGTATCTTCAGATCTGATAGTTCTGTCTGCAGGAGTTGTGTTGTAGCTTACAGGTTTGCCGTGGTTGGAAGATCTATGGTTCAGGTTTGATTCCATTGATTTCCAATAGAGATTTATAATATCTTGCCCCTCGGTGCTTCTCTACCAAGTTCCCTCTGCAGATCTGCTTCAACAACAAGCACCTTTCTTCCCCTTTCTCTCCTTTAAAAATTATTAAAATTTCCTCAAACTGGTTACTTTAAAGGCTTCTTATTAATATGATCTATCTCATCAATAAAAACACACATAGATATAATTATAAATATCCCTTCCAATTTCTATATCTTAGTTTCATTTTGCACATAAAGTTCAATTTCAAGAGATCTAGCTAAAAATACCTTATTTCCGCAAGTAATTTAGTGAAAATTCATAGCTTGCTGTTAAGGTAGTTTCATTTGATGAATGATAAAATTCAATATTCTGCAATATCAGTGCATTTTAATTGGCTGCACAAACAGCAAGCCAATATCCCAAGGAAAGCTTGCTTTCGT
>LPNX011026988.1:21152-94510 GCA_001517045.1 Pseudotsuga menziesii | reverse complement strand
TTGTCTCTTGTGATGTGCTTATGTGATTGTTGTGCTTGTTATTCTCTCAGTGAAAAGATCTTGTTATAATGCTAGCTTAAATGTTGAAAAACTAACAATGATGTCTCTGACCCTGAGAGCTTCAGATTCATGTTTATTGAATTGTCATCACTTGTTCTTCAAAACAAGTCTCATCCTTCTTTTCTTGTAGGTGGTTGTACAGGACCTTTCCTACAATTCAAATGCACCAGTTTCATGGTTTGAACTATTTCATAAAACATATGCATAATGACAAATTCTTATGCATCATGCAACTGTTTAGCCAACACAACATTCATCCATATCCCACAGAAAATTTCTAGATGCCTTCCATCTCTACCATGACATCATTGAGATTGTGCACTAATCCAATATGTCAACAAGAGGTTTCATTCTAGATAAGTAGCAATGGAGAGTTGTATAGCACCATGAGCTACTTACCCATCACATGCATATTAGTAGTATACTGTCATTAATGCAAATAGTATATCATGCATAACACATCAACTGAATATAATCAAATGCATAACAAAACATTATCATGAAATGATGATTGAATACTTATATTTTATTCGTTTCGTGGGTAGAACCCTTCTTGATCCTTTAGCTTCATCATATTCTTCATTCATAATAGCATAATTTCTTATCCAAATGCTAAGATGGATAATAGGTTCTTCAATAATTGAGTTCTTCATATTCCTCATCGCTTGAGGTATCTTCTTTGGATGGTGAGAGCTTGATCTTCAGTTGATCCCATCTTCTCTTCTCTTATTATGAGTCAAGATTCTTCTTCTTCCTAGAGTTTTCTGAAAGTAATCACTTCCTTCTGGCACACATTCCTCACATGAGTGAATCCCATGATCCTGGGAGGCCATTCAAGGTGGCTATCACCACTTCTGCATTCTTCACTTCTTCTTTTACCTCTTCAATTTGTTTCTTAAGGTCATATTCTGATGTATGTTCTTTCCTTCAAATAGCTTGGTCAAGGAATCAAACATCTATTTTGGTGTCTTTAGGGAAGACACTTGTGGTACAAGTTGATTCGTGACTGAATCAACAATGATATTCTTGGCCTTGACCAAGTTCTTTTGGTGTAAGGATTTGAGCCTCATCTCCCTTTGGAACTGGAACCTCTATACTCATGTAGGTGTCCAATTCATTTTCTTTAGAGAGATCAAATAATTCCATGCTTAGAAGTTGTCAACTTCACCAAGCTTATCATCAAGCTGATGAGAACCTCAAATGGAAATAGCAAAAGATTAGATCTTACCGATTTGAGGTGTCCGTCCTGGTTCCGGAGCTGGCTGATCTAGGGTTTGTCAGAGAAGCCCTAATTTTCAAAACTTGGAATATTTCAGATATGATTGGATAGAAAGATATATCTCATCAAGTTGAGCTGTCCAATGTACTCCTTTTCTGAAAACAATGGAGGGAAGCTCCCGGAACAAGAAGCCCTAGTTTACCAACTTCTTCTGCAGGAATTCCTACTATTGTTTCTATGATATCTTCAACATTACTACTCCTCTATGTCTAAAACATTGCACTAAGGTAGCCTCACATGTCTATGTTCCAAAACCATAGTTTTAATCAGAATTGGTATCACCAATTTGGACTTATGATCATTTTCCCAAGGTGACCTGTTACAGGACTGTTCAGAACAACGAAGTTGTACGGACTAACACGTGTCACTGTTTCATCTTATGGGTCTGAAACAAAGACCACTGAAATTAAATTCTGTGCCCTTTCTGGAACATCTTCCAAAATTTCATTTGGACCTTTTTATCCCAAGATATAGCAATTCTCCCCAGGTGTCCTGCTTAGGGATGAATCCTGGAAGAGGCTGGAACCCTAACTTGGAGGGATCATATCTCCCATAATACAACGAATCAGAGGCTGAATTTTGGACATAGTGTACATCCATATTTTTTCTTCTGCCTATACAAGTTTCAGCTCCTGAGACTTCACCAATACCGAGATATAGCGAATGTACCGACACTTATCCATTTTAGTATTTAGGGTTTTTCCAGCTCGGGGTCAAACTAGGCTTGAAATTTCCTGGAGTTTCACCCAACCAAAAATATTGATCCAAGTCTCTAAACTTAGATTTTGATGAGGAGAGAAATCCTATGTCAGGTTTAGTAAAAAAATTCCTCTTCTGTAAGAAGCCCTAATTTCCCGCACCAAAAACTGAAAATGCTTGGAATCGAATTCTGCTTCGATAGAAAGATGCGCCCTTCAATTGAGAGTCAGCCTAGCCTTCTTTTTCTTATGGATTGTGGAGAGAGACCCAAAAATTAAGAATCCATAGATTCTATAGTTGCATAATGTCTTCTTTTAGGGTGGCTCTAATACCGTGTTGAATTTTTTATGGCTATATCAGATCTTAAAACATTTAGCATCATAATAACATAACAATAAGCCTAAAGATCACTGAAAGATAGACAAGCACAACCATACAAAAAGAACATAAATATTTATCCTGGGAAAACCCTAAAGGGAAAAACGCAACAAAAGCTTCCTCAATATAGATTCCCCAAAAAGATAAAAGGTAAAACCAAAGGACTAATCAAATACTATTCCTCCTCCTTCTCCAGTTAATTCTCTCTCTTTCACTAATGTGCTACACAAGTGAGTGTGTGTGTTCCAAATGAGGAGCGCCACACCTCTATTTATATTTGTTCATTCACTTTAATTATTAATTCTGACATGTAGGCTCGAGTTACACATGTAGGCTCAAGTAACCACAACTGGGGTGCTAATGACCCACCTTTACAATTAGACGGGACTACCTCATGACTCTTATTAGTTCTTTGATTAGAAGCATTGAAGTATAAACAAATATAATTGGTTCTCCCGGTAGGACCATCGGGGACCACAAAAGATACATATAGAATATTCTTTGAAGTTACAGTATTTCAACATCCCTCGTCCTAGGGAGATTGCATCCACATTCTGCCACACCTCCATGTCTAGAAAATAGTGCATCATATCCAAGTCCTTCATATCGAACTCGATAGCAAGTCTCCTTCTTGCAACTTTAATGATTTCCTCTTTTCTGTCAGGAACAAGTCATCGACATATAACAGGAGCATCACTGGTCTTCTTCCTTCAACCTTGAATTACAGGTTGGAATCCTATTTACTCTCAATAAAGCCTAGAGTCATCAGTAATCTATCCATCTTGTTGTACCGTGTCAAACCTCAGGATCTTCTGCAGTCATTCCCTCTGAAGCGGAGCATCATTCTCCCTCTATCTTTCGTACTCTATGCACTGAAACATTCTGTACTGGAGTGACAAGTAGCTTCCTATGTATCCATCTAGGGTCACTGGATACCAAGATCCTCTATCTTGAACCTTTTCAAAAGTTCTTGTCACACCCATCAATGAGCTTGTCATCCTCTATAGGATTTCATATTCAACCTTGTAGCAAAGGTTAAGATCTTCATCACTCTAGGTGATATTCAAGATCCTCATGTATGGGTGTATTTTGAGCTCATAAAAGACCTTCTTTAATTTGCACACATGATTCTTCCTGTCATGTGTCTTAACTTCCAATGGCTACAAATGTCTCTTCGTAGTTTATGCCTTATTTTCGTGAGAAGCCTCGTGCTACGGATCTTGCCTTGTATCCCATGATGTTTCCATCTACTGCATGATAGAACTAAACTTCCCTTTAGGTCTTGATACTAGACATCATTCTTCTTGAAATTGTACTCTCCTTCCCTTTCTTCTTGGCTACTTCTTCATGGCTGGAAGGATCTGCATCGATGATGTCACTCAACAGTGTCGCATAACTGCACTGTGTCTGAGATTTCTTCTTTCTTTGAAAGTATCATCATATTATTCTTCATCTTGGATTCTTTATTGAACTGTCATCACTTGTTCTTCGGAACAAGTCTCATCCTTCTTTTCTTGTAGGTGATTGTATGCGATATTTCCTACAAGTCAAATGCATCAGTTGTATGGTTAGAAACATTTCATAATGGTAAATTCTTATGTATAAAGATATAATCATGCAAATATTTTATCCAATACAACATTCATCCATATCTCACGGAAAATTTCTAGATGCCTTCCATCTCTACCAGGACAACATTGAGATTGTGCACTAATCCAATATGTTAGCAAAAGAGGTTTCATTCTAAATAAGTAGCAGTGGAGAGTTGTATAGCACCATGAGCTACTTACCCATCACATGCATATTAGTATTATTCTGTCATTGATGCAAACATTCCATCATGCATAATACATCAAATGAATATAAACAAATGCATAACAAAACAATATCATGAAATGATAATTGAATACTTATCTTTATTTGTTTCTTGGGTTGACTCCTTCTTTTAACTTCACCATCTTCTTCATTCATAACAACATAATTTCTTATCCAAATGCTTAAGATGGATAAGAGGTTCTTCAAGAATTGAGTTCTTCATATTCCTCATCGCTTGGGGGGTCTTCTTTGAATCGTGAGAGCTAGATCTTTAGTTGTTCCCATCTTCTCTTCTCTTATTATGAGTCGAGCTTCTTCTTCTGTTCACTCTTCCCAGATTCTGCTGAAGGTAATCACTTCCTTCTGGCGTACATTCTTCGAATGAATGAATCCCATGATCCTGGGAGGCCATTCAAGGTGGTTATCACAACTTTTGCATTCTCCACTTCTTCTTCTACCGCTTCAAGTTGTTCTTTGATTTGAGAGACCCTTGTAAAGTATGACTGTATGTTCTCTGCATTCTGGATCTTCACATTCTTCAACTATTTTCTCAAAGTCATCTTCTGATTTAAGTTATTTCCTTCAAACAACTTGATCAAGGAATCAAACATATCTTTCGGTGTCTTTGGGGAAGACACTTGTGGTATAAGGTGATCCATGATTGAATTAGCAATGATATCCTTGTCCTTGACCAAGTTCTTCTCGTGTAAGGATTTTAGCCTCATATCTCCCTTTGGAGCTAGAACCTTTCCACTTATGTAGGTGTCCAATTCATTTCCTTCAAGAACTAGTGAGATCAACTGAAGATCAAGCTCTCACATATCACACCAAGAAGAACTACAAGAAGAAGGAGAAGAAGAAGAACAATCATCACAATAAGAAGAAGGAAAAGAAACAAAATAATATCAAGAGCGATCCTTCCAATGTTCAATGCTATACTTGTGATGAAAAGGGACACTTTGCAAGAGATTGTCCCATCAGGAAAAAGAGACACCATGATCATGTTACCGAAGATAAAGAACCAACAAACAAAATATTCAGAAGAGAGAAGGATAATTCAGATGAAGAGTATGTGATAACCTCAGCAGTTACGAGCACTATCTCACATGAAGAGCAATGATTGACTTGTGGATAGTGGGGCATCCAAAAACATGACGGGATGCAAAGAATTATTCGTCAATATGTATGAACATGAGTCACCTCACAAGGTGAAACTTGGGGATGATTATCAATACCCCATAAAGGGAGTGGAGTAGCTTCATACAAGCTAGACTCTGGGAAATATTTAAAGATGAAGGATGTGATATATGTTCCAGGATTGAATAAGAATATTCTCTCCATCTCTGCACTAGATGCAAAGGGAATGAGAGTTGCATTTGTCGATGGCCAAGTCTTGATGTGGACTAAAGGAAAAACAATAGATTATGTAATAGTGATTGGAGAAGAATACAAAGGCTTGTACAAACTAAAGGGATAGCCCGAACAAGCATTGGTTAATGAGTCAATAGAACCAATTTAACTATGGAACTGAAGGCTTGCACATGTGGACTACAAAGAACTACCGATGGCAAGAAAAGTAGTCTCTAAACTTCTAGAGATCTAGGAAAATAATGAAGGAATTTGCAAAGAATGTGAACAAGGAAAGAATGCAAAGAAGACATTTCCCAATAGTGCAAGAAATGTTAAATTTTCATATGCTAAGCTAGATCATTAGTATTTCATTTCAATTTCGTAACAAAAGCATATAAACAAGATCACTGAAAGATAGACAAGCACAACCATACAAAAGGAACACAAATATTTATCCTAGGAAAAATCTAAAGGGAAAAACCCAGCAAAAGCTTCCTCAATATAGATGCCCAAAAATATAAAAGGTAAAACCAAAAAAGAGATCAAAGCCTAATCCTCCTCCTTCTCTAGCTACTCCTCTCTCCTCCACTAATGCGCTACACAAGTGAGTGTGTGTGTTACAAATGAGGAGCGCCACACCTCTATTTATATTCATCCGTTCACTTTAATAATTAAATCCGACATGTAGGCTCAAGTTAATCATGTAGGCTCGAGTTACACATGTAGGCTCAAGTAACCACACTGGGGTGCTAATGACCCACCTTTACAATTAGAGGGGACTACCTCATGACTCTTATTAGTTCTTCCTATTAGAAGCATCGCGGTATAAAGTAATACAAGTGGTTCTCCTGGTAGGACCATCGGGGACCACAAAAAGATACATATAGAATATTCTTCAAAGTTACAATATTTAAACACTCCCCCTTAACGAGAAAGGTATTCTACAAAAACATCAACAACAACAATAGTAGGAGAGAGATAGAGGACATCATCAACATCATTAGGGTAACACATCTATAAATCATTGGAATCTTTTCAACATCATATAGTCTTCATCTTCAATCTTCAACGACAACAACTCTTGATCAGCATCAACATCTTCAGCACTTTGACCTTTCGATCAGCAACAACATCTTCAGCACTTTGACCTTTCGATCAGCAACATCTTCATCACTTTGACCTTTCGATCAGCAACATCTTCAGCAGTTTGACCTTTCGATCAGTAACATCTTCAACACTTTGACCTTTTGATCAGCAACATCTTCAACACTTTGACCTTGCGATCAGCAACAACATCTTTAGCACTTTGACCTTTCGATCAGCAGCAACATCTTCAGCACTTTGACCTTTTGATCAGTAGCAACATCATCATCATACTCTGATCTTTCGATCAGAAACATCATCATCAAAACACTCTGATCTTTCGATTAGAAATATCATCATCATCACATTCTGATATTTCGATCAGAAACATCATCATCATCACACTCCTATCTTTCGATCAAGAATAACATCATCATCACACTCTGATCTTTCGATAAGAAACATCATCATCATCACACTCTGATCTTTCATTCAGGAACATCATCATCATCAGCAACAACCTGCAATCCACAGTACAAAGACAAAGAAGTCTTTGGATCAATTTTGGACTTAAAGTCCAGGGATGATACAATCCCACCACATTCTTGACAATCGAAGTCACCGGATTGATTATGGGATAATCAGTCCCTATCACTTTAGGACTAAGTACAAGGATGATACAACCCTACCATGTTCTTGAGTACCGAAGTCACCGGATCCATTCTGAACCGAGGTTCATGGATGATACAATCCTACCACGTTCTCGAGTACCGAAGTCACCGGATCCATTATGAACCGAGGTTCATTGATGATACAATCCTACCACCTTCTTGATGACCGAATTCACCGAATTCATTATGAACCGAGGTTCACAGATGATACAATCCTACCATGTTCTCGAGTACCGAAGTCACCAGATCCATTCTGAACCGAGGTTCACGGATGATACAATCCTACCACATTCTCGATGACCAAAGTCACCGGATCCTTTCTGAACTAAGGTTCACAGATGATACAATCCTACCACATTCTCGATGACTGAAGTCACCGAATCCATTCTGAACCGAGGTTCAAGGATGATACAATCCTGCCACATTCTCAAGGACCGAGGTCACCGAATCTATTATGGACATATGTCCCGGGATGATACAATCCCTCTTTATTCTCGAGGACCAAGGTCACTGGACCACTTTAGGGTAAGATCCCAAGGATGATACAATCCCACTGCAACATCACTACTCCCCCTTTTGAGGAAGGTCTTTCTGAACAACACCAGGCTTGTCTCAAAAGTGTTCAAATTTTATTCGAGACAGAGGCTTCGTCAGCACATCATCATCTAAACCATCATCATCTATATCTTCGGTATGTGAATACTGAACTATCACCATCTATATCTCCAGTATGTGAATACTGAAAGCATCATCATCTATATCTTCAGTATAGAAATACTGAAAGCATCGTCACCTCTATATTTAGTATAGAAATACGGAATCACCATCATCTGCATCTACAGTATGTAAATACTAAACATCATTTATATCTTCAGTATGGGAATATTGAAATCATCATCATCTATATATTCAGTATGGGAATACTGAAACATCATCATCTCTATATTCAATATAGAAATATTGAATCACCATCATCTGCATCTATAGTATGTAGAAATACCGAATTTCTATGTGTTACGACGAAACACAGGGTTCTCTGTCATCACAACTCTGGTTATCACATAGAATCATTGTAGTATCCATATTCAAGTCAAAGAGACCTGATATCATTTTTTGAAGCCATATGGCTTCACAACTTAGCAGAGCAATATGCTATATATTCTGCTTCAGCTGTGCTAAGAGAAACACTAGACTGTTTCCTGCTAAACCATGAACTCATAGCAGACCCCAAACAAAAGCATCTACCTGATGTGCTTTTCCTGTCCGAGATACTTCCATCCCAATCTACACCTGTATAGCCATACAATCTGTAGTCATGGTTTACATCATAGTATAGACCAAAGTCTATAGTCCCTTTTAGATATCTCATCACATGTTTTGCAACTATCAGGTGAACCCATCTAGGTTGAACTAGATATTGAATGAAGGTGTTCACAGCAAAACAAATGTCTGGTCTGGTATTTGTTATATACATTTAATGACCCAATAATATGTCTGTATTGAATCACATCCACTAACTCTGATGAGTCATCGGCTAACAACTTCAAGTTGGAATCCATGGGTGTGGCCATGGATTTGTTTTCCAACATATCGAATCTTTTCAATATCTCTACTGCATACTTTCCCTAGTTGAGAAAGATTCCTTCTGAATTTTCCATACTTCCAGACCTAGAAAATAATGCATTAACCCAAGGTATTTCATCTAAAATTCTTCAGTGAGCTTCTTCTTGCATTCTACAATCTGTTTCTCATTCCCTGACAGAAATAGATCATCCACATATAGTAATAATATGACAGGTTCATCTTCTACGACCTTGTAGTAAAGGTTAGGATCGACTTTACTCTTGGAAAATCCCATGCTCATCAGGAAACTATCTATTCTTCCATACCAAGCTCTGGGAGCTTGCTTTAGGCCATAGAGGGCCTTCTTCAACTTGCATACATGAGTCCATCTGTCTTCAACTTCAAAAACTCTTCCTCAATCATACCATTAAGGAATGCTTGTCTTTACTTCATCATGGAAGAAACTACCATGATTGTTCTGAAGGAAGTATACCTTGCTTCCTGGAGTAAGTGTCTCTTCAGAATTAATTCCCTCTTTCTGAGAGAAGCCACAAATCTTTCCTTACTTCTATCAGTAGCATATTTTATCTTACAAATCCATTTGGAAGATACCACATTCTTTCTTTTTGGTTTGAGTATTATATCCCAAACATCATTCTAGTATTCTTTCATCATAACATCTTCCATGAGTTAGTCTTGTCAGGTCATCAACATATCCTAGTATTCTGCATTCAAGCTTGAAGGTTGGAACCCACTTTACTCTTGGTAAAGTCTCGATCCATTAGGAAGTTGTCCATCATGTCGTACCATGTCAAACTCAGATATCTTCTGTAGTCACTCCCCCTAAAGTGGAGTATCATCTTCCCTCTTCATTATGTACAGGTGGTTCTATGCTTGATATATACTTGTCAATAGAGTATGTTATGTCATAGTCTATTCTTTCTAAGGCAAATCGTGAACCTTGCTTTGTACACTTGTTCTTGTAGATCCATATGGAAGATACTGCGTACTTCCCTTTATGTCTCGAAACCATATCGAATACATCATTCCTCATGATCAATTGTTACGCTTTGATTATAGCTTCTTTCATAGCCATGGTGGTCTTCATCCTTCGAGGTGGATCTACCGCTCTTTGAAGCTCTTTCCTTTGTCATGATGTATCTGACCCTGGGAGCTTCAGATTCATGTTTATTGAATTGTCATCACTTGTTCTTCGAAACAAGTCTCATCCTTCTTTTCTTGTAGGCGGTTGTACAAGACCTTTACTACGATTCAAATGCACCAGTTGCATGGTTAGAACTATTTCATAAAACATATTGATCACGACAAATTCTTATGCATCATGCAACTGTTTAGCAAACACAACATTCATCCATATCTCACAATGGTCATTCATGCAACCATTCTATCATGCATAACACATCAACTGAATATAATCAAATGTATAACAAAACAATATCATGAAATGACAATTGAATACTTATCTTTTATTCATTTCATGGGTAGAATCCTTCTTGATCCTTCTACTTCATCATCTTCTTTATTCATGACATCATCATTTCTTATCCAAATGATAAGATGGATAAGAGGTTCTTCAAGAATTGAGTTCTTCATATTCCTCATCACTTGAGGGATCTTCTTTGAATGGTGAGATTTTGATCTTCAATTGCTCCCATCTTCTTCTTCTCTTCTTATGAGTCGAGATTATTCTTCTTCCTAGAGTCAACTGAAAGTAATCACTTCCTTCTGGCACACATTCCTCGCATGAATGAATCCCATGATCATAGGAGGCCATTCAAGGTGGCTAACACCACTTCTGCATTCTTCACTTCTTCTTTTACCTGTTTCTTAAGGTCATCTTCTGATGTATGTTATTTACTTCAAATATCTTGGTCAAGGAATCAAACATCTCTTTTGGTGTCTTTAGGGAAGACACTCATTGTACAAGTTGATCCGTGATTGAATCAGCAATGATCTTCTTGGCCTTGACCAACTTCTTTTGGTGTAAGGCTTTGAGCCTCATCTCCCTCTGGAACTGGAACCTATCTACTCATGTAGGTGTCCAATTCATTTTATTTAGAGAGATAAAATACTTCCACACTTGGAATTTGTCAACTTCACCAAGCTTATCATCAAGCTGATGAGAACCTCAAATGGAAATAGCAAAAGATTAGATCTTACTGATTTGAGGTGTCCGTCTTGGTTCCAGAGCTGGTTGATCTAGGGTTTGTCAGAGAAACCCTAATTTTCAAAACTTGGAATCCTTCATATATGATTGGATATAAATATATATCTCTTCAAGCTGAGCTATCCAATGTACTCCTTTTCTGAAAACTATGGAGGGAAGCTCCCGAAACAGGAAGCCCTAGTTTTCCAATTTCTCCTGCAGAAATTCTTGATACTGTTTCTGCGCTATCTCCGAATTTTCTGCTCCTCTATGTTTGAAACTTCGTACTGAGGTACCCTTCCATGTCCCTGTTCCAAAACCATAGGTTTAATTAGAATTGGTTTCACCAATGGATACTTATGATCATTTTCCCAAGGTGACCTATTACAGGATTGTTCAGAATAGAGAAGTTGTATAGACTGCCACGTGTTACTATTTCATCTTCCGAGTCTGAAACTCAGACCACATAAATTACTGTCTGTTCCCTTTCTAGAAAATCTTCCAAAATGTCATTTGGAACTTTGTATCCCAAGATATAGCAATTCTCCCCAGGTGTCCTGTTTAGGGATGAATCCTGGAAGAGGCTAGAACCCTAACGCGGAGGGATCATACATCCTAGAATGTAGTGAATATGAGGCTGAATTTTGGACAGAGTGTACATCATGATTGCAGCTTCGACCTCTGAAATTTTCAGCTCCTTATACTTCGCCAATCCTGAGATATAGCAAATGTACCAAAACTTAGGGGTTTTCCAGCTTAGGGTCAAACTAGGGTTTGACTTTTACGGAGTTTTACCCAACCAAAAATCTTGATCCAGGTATATAAAATTCGATTTTGATGAGGATAGAAATCCTATGTTGGGCTCACTCAAAAATTCTTGTTCTGTAGAAAGCCCTAATTTCTCGCACTGAAAACTGAAAATGCTAGGAATCAAATTCCGCTTCGACAGAAAGATGCGCCCTTCAATGGAGAGTCAGCCTAGCCTTCTTTTGCTGATCGATTGTGGAGAGAGACCAAACAAGTAAGAATCCATAGATTGTGTAGTTGCACAATGTCTTCTTTCAGGGTGGATCTGATACCATGTTAAATTTTCATATGCTAAGCTAGATCATTAGTATTTCATTTCAATTTCATAACAAAAGCATATAAACAAGATCACTGAAAGATAGACCAGCACAACCATACAGAAGGAACACAAATATTTATCCTGGGAAAACCCTAAAGGGAAATACCCAACAAAATATTCCTCAATATAGATGCCCCAAAATATAAAAGGTAAAACCAAAAAGGAGATCAAAGCCTAATCCTCCTCCTTCTCTAGCTACTCCTCTCTCCTCCACTAATGCGCTACATAAGTCAGAGTGTGTGTTACAAATGAGCGCCACACCACTATTTATATTCATCCGTTCACTTTAATAATTAAATCCGACATGTAGGATTGAGTTAATCATGTAGGCTCGAGTTACACATTTAGGCTCAAGTAACCACACTGGGGTGCTAATGACCCACCTTTACAATTAGAGGGGACTACCTCATGACTCTTATTAGTTCTTCTGATTAGAAGCATCGGGGTACAAAGTAATGCAAGTGGTTCTCCCGGTAGGACCATCGGGGACCACAAAAAGATACATATAGAATATTCTTTGAAGTTACAATATTTCAACAAGCAAGGCTAAAGGAATACTAGAGATAGTACACTTGGGTGTATGTGGATCCATGTCTTCTAGCTCATTAAGCAAGTATGTGTACTATATTTCCTTCAAAGATGATTTCTCAAGTAAGAATTTGATATATTTCTTGAAAGAGAAAAATGAAGTATTTAGTAAGTTCAAGGAATATAAAGCCTTGGTCGAGAACCAAACCAAAAGGAAGATCAAGACTATGTGGTCAGATAATGGCGGATAATTCACCTAGGAAGAATTCAATGAACTCTGCAAAGAGTCTAGGATTAAGAGGGAGTTGAGAACTCAATATAATCCTCAACAAAATGGGGTGGCAAAATGAAAGAACTGAACCATAATGGAAGCAGTGAAATAAATGCTACATGACAAGGATATTCCTATGCACCTTTGAGTGGAAGCAACAAGGACAGTTGTGTATGTACAGAACCGTACTCCTCATCGAGTACTTGACAACAAAACTCTAGAAGAGGCTTTCTCAAGAGATAAACCATAAGTCATCCATCTTAGAATATTTGGTTGCCTAGTGTACATACATATCCCAAAGGAGAAGAGGACAAAGCTCGATCCTTCTGGGAGGAAGGGTATGTTTGTAGGATACAATGATAGATCAAATGCCTATCGAATATACTTCCCATGATTCAAGAAGATTGACATCAGCAGATATGTAAACTTTTATGCTCAGGAGCCTACCTATTCAAGAGGTCGAGGAACCTAAAGAAACGAGAGTCCAAGACATGGGAATTAGAGAAGCAATTTGAGAAGACCATGAATATCATGACATGGCAGATCCACAAGAGCGAGTAGAGACACTTCTTGAGAAGGAATCCCACAAGAGGAAACCGAAATGGGAATGGGAGCTCATACAAGAAGCATAAAGGTATGGTACTCTAGAAGGAATGCATAGAGAAAGGAAAAGGGCAAAGACTTACAACGACTATGTGGCCATGTTCTGTGACATCATTGACAAGGAACCTTCCACCTATGAAGAGGCTTCAGAAAAGAAAGAATGGAAGGATGCGATGATAGAGGAGTATCAGTTGATCATGAAGAATGCTGTCTAGGATATAGTTCTGACACTAGAAAAGAATTCTATTGTGACTTCAAAGTGGATCTATAAGATCAAGCATACTGCAGATGGAAACATCAATAAATACAAGGAAATATTCATAGCACGAGGCTTCTCATAGAAAGAAGGAATCGAATACAAAGAGACATTTGCACTCGTGGTGAGGTACACTTCCATTAAGAACATACTTGCATTAGCTATAGTTATGAAATGGAAGATACACCATATGGATGTCAAGCAAGCATTATTGAATGGTGTAGTTGAGGAGGAAGTTCACATGAAACAACCACTAGGATTCGAGACACATGACATGCAGACTCATGTGTGCAAATTGAAGAAGTCCTTGTATGGATTGAAACATGCACTAAGGACATGGTGAGACATGATGGATAGCTTCCTGATGAGATAAGGCTTTACCAAGAGTAAAGTGTATTCCAACCTTTACTTCAAGGTTGAAGGTGTGATACCAGTGATGCTCTTGCTATATATCGATGACTTGTTTTTGACGGGTGAGGATGAACTCGTTGAAGATGCAAGGATGAGACTTTATACAGAGTTCAAAATGAAAGACCTAGGGGCGATGCACTACTTCTTAGGCATGGAGGTGTGGTAGAGGGAATATGGGATTTTAATTGGTCAAGGAAAATATAAAGTAGATATTCTGAAGATATTTGGAATGTTGGACTGGAACACGATAGCCACATTTATGGCATCAAACTTGAAGCTTATGTGTGATACTTCATCAGAGTCGGTTGATGCCCTGATGCATCCTTAGATGATTGTCTCATAGATGTATCTAATGAATACGAGACCCGACATATGCTTTTCTATGAACACCCTGATACAGTTCTAGACGGCTCCGAGACATGTTCACCTGATAGCTGCAAAGCATGTATTAAGGTACCTACAAGGTACAATGGAATATGGGATCAAGTATGATACGAATCAGAAGATTAACCTATACGGTTATGTTTATTTGAATTGGGAAGGTACAGCCACTGATAGGAAGAGAAATTTGGGTTGCTTCTTTTGTTTGGGATCTGGCATGATGTCCTAGTTTAGTAGGAAGCATCCATGCATGGAACCGAGTATAACCGAGGCAGAGTATGATGCTGCTTGCTCAGATAATTGCGAGGAAATGTGGATGCAGAAGCTACTGTATGACTTGTTTGATCCCCTGTTAGATGTGACTTGTATCTTCTGTGAAAATCAGACTTGCCTGAAGTTGTCGGAGAACCCTGTGTTCCATGACAAGTTGAAGCACATACAGATAATTCCACTATATCAGGGATATGGTGCAAAAAGGAGCAGTGAAGCTCTAATGCATGGCATCATACAAGTAGATAGCCTATGTGTTGATCAATCCTCTAGCCATAGTGAAGTTCGAGTACTTAAGAGAAAGACTTGGTGTGACCCAGAATGAGACCCCTCAAAAGAGGGTGTGACGAGTTCTAGATAGATGGAGAGACGGGTTGTATGAGCGTAAAATCCTGGTGAAGATTGTAGGCTTCTCAGATGTAATCATTCATGTAGGTTTTCCTTGGATGTAATAAGTCTTGGAGAAGCTCATAGGTTATCCTTGGATGTAATTAGTTCTGATATGATTCTATGATAGAAATAGTGAGAGACCAGAAGACACATATGCATGATATCTCACATGGGAAATGAGACAGGTTTTTGAGCAGAAAATGCCCTGGTGTAGCAGGTTGCTTGGACTTAATTAGTAATGTAGGTTGTCTAAGTGTAAATACCAGTCCTGGTGTGATACGTAGGTTACTCAGATGTAATCAATCTTGAGACAGGTTATCCAAATGTAAATATGATCCTTGGCATGGTACGCAGGTTATTCGGATGTAATAAGTCATGTGGGTTGTCCAAGTGTAAAAAGGATCCCTGGCGTGGTACGTAGGTTACTCGGATGTAATACACCTCGAAGGTTGTCTGACTAGAAAATATTCTGGACGCAGGTTGTTCAGATGTAATATGTCCTTGAAGTTGACCTAGAATGTAAAAGACCTGGTGTAGCAGGTTGTTCGGTTGTAATCGACCCTTACATATTTATCTTTATATGTGTGTTCTCATGTTGGAGATGATAAGGTCATGAATCATTGGAGGTGCACCTAGGAAGTTCTTCTATGATAGTAGAACACAAGTTGATCGTAAAGATACATAATGCACTTGGTGTGCTCCTAGTAGATTATTTCATCGTGGATGTTACAGGTTCTCTTGATGATGTGAAAGATCCTGACATACTACTTTGGTGATAGAACATGTGGTTTGCATCTGGGTTGTGTTCTGTGTGTTTTGTTTTGTTTTATGCAAGACAAAAGAGATGATCTGGATATGAAGAGATAAACATAGGAGATGTAGGTTATTGACGTGGCAATGTAAAGAAAGTCCTGTACTGTACCTAAATGATGGCTTGCTCGTAGATGTGATGAAGAACTGGATGAGGACTAGGCCTACACCCAACATGAAAAAGGGTTGGCTCTGTAGAAAATTTTGATGACAGATAGTACCTTTCGATGATCGATAAGAAGATAATGATCGCAACAGCTATGATCATGACTCCATGATGATGACTCTGTGATGATGACTAGACTAGATGTCTTGATGAATGTGGAAGAGAGAGAATACCTTCCTAGTTAAGAGGTAGTTTTGATGTATTTGTAACTTTGGAAGATATTATGATGTATATTATCATTGTATGTTGTTGTAACCCCATCAGAGATGTGTTTATCTCCTTTCAGGATGTCATTATTTTGTATAGACCTTGAGGTACAACCTCCATTGTAAGTCGGGGCAATAGTCCCCAGTGAAACATAATGTAATGTATATTTGGAGTCTCTCTAGGAGAATTCACCCCTGTTAGGGTAATAGGTCGGCCCCAGTCATGTAATAGGTCAGTCACTTTATTAGTATAAATAGAGAGGCACCCTCCCTCATTTATACACACCTCACACTCACTCAAGTTCACATGGGAGAGAGAGAGAGAGGGAGGAGAGATAGGTAGCTGTTGGAGACTTCTTATTACTAGGATTGTTCATCTTATGACATAGTCTTTGTGACTATACTATTCCGAGGAGGTTTGCGGGGTTTTATCCTTTATGGTTTCCCTGGTGAAAATCTTCGTGTCTTGTGTATTTGTTTTATCTTATGCATATTTTTGTACTTCTTATTCTTTCAGATAAATATACTAACTAAGCAATTAATATCTAAGAAAAATTAACATAGACAAATGAAGGATTATTACCCTCAAAGAACATATAATGAAGAATTGGAAACTTGCTAAAACGATATAGAAAATTTCAAGACATGGAGGGATATATGAAGGGTAAATCCATAGTTGATAAATTAATTGTAGTTGTTAGTCTCTTAAATGAAACTAAGGATTTATTTCAAACTATTCTCCCCCCTTCCTATGAACAATACAGATAATTGGATATACCGATAAGAAAAATGGTAAATTTTCTATATCCAACAAGTAATCAATCAAAGCATATTGCAAAGTTCCAAAGAAAGGACCCACCCTTTCACAAAGTTCCATATCATCAACATAGGTGTTGGAAATTTTGTTGTCATTTATTTCGAATGCAAGGGGAGAATACAAATGTGCAAGATAAATATTATAAGATGGAGATTGTTGGAAATATTGTTTTTGGATTTTTTATGCTCAGTTTGGATACCTGATCTTTGAAGGAACTTTTACTCTAGATACATAGCTCAAATGGGAGTATAGGTTACATGGTTGGAAATATTATTTCAAGACCATTCCAATAGTAAATGAAACTCCCTCTAAATACATAGGAACGAGAAGATATGAACGTATTTGTAAAATCACCGTAGCCAGAATTTTAGGTCGCCCCTACTAGGATATTGAACAATGTTATCTTAGGACAAAAAGTGATTTAAGAAGAGTATAAATAGAAGGAGGCACACATAATTTTTTCATTCACGCATCCACTCATGTAGCTCTAAAAAAGGTGTGCACTTGTGGAAGAGGAATGTCTTCTAGGGTTTGAAGATGGATTTGATGATATTTTCTGGGTTTTGAAGATATTATTGAGGATATTCTCTTGAAGGTTTTTCTTAGGGTTTTTAAGGTTCTCTAAGGAAGAGAAGGTGCACCTTGTGAATAGCGAGAGATGTTTTCTTGTAGGTTGTTCTTTGGATGAGGCTAATATATAAGGTGATTATGCAATATTTTGGATCTAAATTTAAGGTCATCATATGACATAATTATGGCTAATTATGGTGTAGATCGAAGGAAACATTTGAAGCAAATTATGGCGCATATATATAAATAGGTGTTGTATATTGGAAGAGTGCAGATTGGCATAGGGTCAAAAAACATAAGGAAGTACAAGAAAAAGCAAAGGCTACAACAATAGCAACAATAAGAGATTGGTGTCTTTAGTAGGTTGGTGCCTACATATTGCCGAGTTGGTGCTCAGTTGAGGAGATTGGTGTCTCCACTTTGTTGGTTCCTATATATTGTTGAGTTAGTGATAATTTGAAGATATTGGTGTCTCTAGTAGGTTGGTTCCTACAAACTTTGTAATAGTAGTCGGTGCTTACCTGCATTTATAAAGATAATTTGTTTTTGTTTTCTCCTGAAAGACTTTCCACATTAAATTATGTGTATTAAGATTTGAGTTTATGTGTATTTATTGTTTCAAAATAAATGAATGATTGATGAATGGTTAAAATAATAAAAATTAGCTTATGCAAATCCACCCTCCCCCATTAGTATAAGCATAATTCCAACAATCAGAATCGAAACGAGTTTCTTTAGAAATAGTTTAGCCACTGAAAGGGAGATATTGGGAACACACATGTCAATCAAAACCAATATTTATGAAGACACAGAAATAAAAGGGATAAAGAAATTTCAAAGGAAAATCTCTTTTTTTTATGGATAAAACTATGCAGTCTGGAGCATAGAAATGAAAACATATTTGAATACTCTCGAGTTAGAAATATGGGATTTAGTAATGACAGGTTATACAACTCCAACCGCTATTTCAATAGATGTAGCTGGCAGGAAATTATATCGAAACAATGCAAAATAAATGAATGGAATCATGTATGGCCTATTAGACTCTGAAATTGAAAATGTAATAGAGTGTACATAAGCTAAATAGATTTCAGATGAGGTACATAATACTTATGGAGAAATAGATACAAATTATGTTGATGAAGAAGAAGAAGAAAGACATCTCTTCATGGACATGAATACAAATTCAGATTTAGAAGAAGAAGATATTGATATGGATGTTGAAGCAAAATTCATCATTTCCTAGTAGAAATTGATAGACCGAGGAAAGAGAATATAGAGCTGAAGGAGAGATTGCAGAAATATGAAATGAAGGATAATGATATTGATGAAATGGAGAAGACAACTGTCAGCATGAAGACCAGACTAGAAGAGGAAAAAAGGATATAAGAAGTAGTGAGAATTCAACTCAAGGAGAAAGAAGAAATCTATGAGATGCTAGAATCTAAAGTTGTCTCATTAAGAATGGAATTGGAAAATTCAAATGCTTAATTACATAGAATATTGAAGAGAATTGAAACTTTGAACTAAATTCTTATTTATCAAAGGGCACCATTTATCAAAATAGGTCTTGGCTATGATGAGAATCAGAAGACCTTTGAAGAAATGCAAACATGGAAAATGAATAAAAGTCTAAAATTTATGCTAATGTTATCAAATAATCCATCAACAATGAAAGTAGCAACAGAAATGGAAATCATGACTAGTAGAAACCTGATAAGTTCAGAAGAGCGGTTCCACCAAACATATCTTTCATGCCTAGGTATCAAAACATCTTCTTTGGCATTGTTTCTCTTGAAATAATTTTGGTCATAAAGAAATAGATTGTAGAGCATATCCAAGAAGTGATCATGTGAAAAATGGAAGTAAAGGTTCTTATAATATTTCAAAGGATGATGATGTGAGAAATATTTCTACAATTTCTCAGGTATTCGCTGACAAAACTATAACTCATTTGATCCCTCACTTGATACTGAATGTTATAATTGTAATAACTATGGGCACATAGCTCATTACTATACAAGAAACATAACATGATCTCATAAACAAAACATGGAAGAACATGTCAATGCTAAACATAAAGAAGAATACTCAAAGATTTGGAAAAGGAAGCAAAAGAAAGAAGATCGAGAAGAGACAAGTTGCATAAAAGAACAAAAGGAAGAATGTGAATTTTCACTCAATGCTCAACATAAAGGGAACCAATGGATGTTCAAAGCATATGAGTGGGGATCAGAACAATTTTCTCAGTTGAAAGAAAGAAAAGAGAGGAAATGTTCCTTTTGGAGATAATTCCTTTGCAAAGATAGTTAGAAAACATACAATCAAACTTGGAAATGAGAGCTAAAGAAAAAAAAAACTACTTGTTGAGGAATTGAAGAAAATCCTAAATGTGTGATCAAGGACACACTCTCACCTTCAACTCCCAGAAGTGTTAGAAATAAAATAAAATTCAAGCAAGTTGGCGGCAACATAAAAAAGAACTCGAAACATCATATATATTCTAAATGGACCAACAAAAGAAATATGTAGCATCAAGCAAATAGATGAAAGCTAGTTGTGGCATAAAATAATGGGACACATAAGCTTTGAAAACCTTGTGAAAGTTTGTAAAAAACAAGTAGTGAAAGACATGCCAAAGATCATAAAACCTTCAAATTTTGTTTGCAAGCAATGTCAACATGGAAGCAAATAAAAAAAAGTTTCAAAGAAAAGGAATATTCAACCTCGGATCAATTAGAACTTCTTCGTACTGGTATTTTTGGGCCAACAAGATCAAAAGTTCTGCAACATAATTATTATTTTATGTTTCTCATTGATAATTATACAAGAATGAATTGGGTTTCTTTTCTCAAACACAAATCATAACCATTTTAGAATTTTAAATACTCCAAAGCATTGATTAAAAATGAGACTGACTTGAAGAACAAGTGTCTACAATATGACGATGGAGGATAATTTACATCAAATGAAGTTGATGAATTCTATGAGAATCATCGGATAAGAAGACACGACAATTTTCAGCTGCAAGAACTCCCAAACAAATTGGAGAAGCAAAAATAAAGAACATATATGTTCAATACATTTCTAGGACAATGCTAAAGGAAGAAAATCTCTTAAATATATTTTGGGGTGAGGAATTTTATACAATTGTTAACATTTTAAACTGATGATAACTTAGATTCAACAGTGAAAAAACACCCTATGAGTTATGGAAATGCATACCGATAATGATCAAACACTTCAAAGTATTTATAAGTAAATGTTACATAAATTTATAAGAGAGATTATGATGACATGGGAAATTTTGATTCCAGAACCGATGAAGGTTTTTTTCTTGGTTACTCACCTACAAAGAAATATTATAGATGTTATAATATGAACTCAAGCAAAACTATTGAAAGTTACAACATAAGAGTTAATGATGTAAAATTCAAAAAACACAAATTACAAACAAATGAAAAAACAAAAGAAATAAGCTATGGAGAACAGGAAGAAGAAAATGTAGAAGGAGAAGAAGAAAAAAAAGGGCAAGATAAAAAAACACCAACAATATTTATGCAAAAGAACCATTTTGAAAACTTAACTCTTGGTAAAAATGATGCAGGTGTTTAGACAAGAAGAAATATAGAAATCTCACTATAACATACAAATCTCTCCTTGTTTTCCAAAATATAACCAAAGCAAGTAAAGATGAGGGTTTGATTGTTGCTATGAATGAATAATTCGATCAAATTAAGAATGAAATTTAGGAAATCGTTCTTAGAATGGAAGACAAAAAAGTGATAAGCACAAAGTGGGTATTAAGAAAAAGTTAAATGAAAATGGACAGTTAACAAGAAGCAAGGAAAGGCTGGTGTATAAGGGTTATGCTCAAGTTGAATGCATTGACTTTGAAGAAACCTTTTCTATTGTTAATGCAAAAAATTGCTCACATAGCTCTATATGGTTGAAACCACATACATACATCATTTCCATACCATTTTTTCCTTACCTTTGACCTCCACAACCATGGTTTACCTTCATTCTCTCTTAAAAAAGGCCAAAAAACCCATAAAAGGCCAAAAAGCTCATAAAAGGGATTAAAAACCCATAAAAGAGCTAAAAAACACAAAAGGGGCTTAAAACCCTAAATAGGTTCCAAAACCCTAAAAGAGAGGAAAGGACAAGAAAAAACTATAAAATAGTGTGGAGGTCTCCATCACAAGATTCACTTATTCCTTCTTCCAATTTTCTATTCATGAGTACGGTGAGAAGCCATCATTCTCATAGTACTCACCTACTTTTGCTGATCATTCCATAGCCCCACCATCTCCCATCATGTGCATAGAGCCATCCTCCGTACTATCCAGCCTATGGAGAGGCGGCCCATTTCCAAGCTTTGGCCATGGTGGCCCATGTCAAAGAAATCGAGAAGGAATAATTGTCATATTGTTTCTTTATTTATTTTAATCGTTGTTTTTTTAGATTTTGCGTTACTAATATTCTTTTTTGTTATAGCTCTTCCATTACGAACTCTACCCTTTTGTCCCATAAACGAAAGGGAGGTTATTTTGCATGTAATAAGGGTGAAAACCCTGCTACAGTTTTGGCAACCCAAAGAAGCCAATCCGAACCTGTAGGACACCAGTGCCTACCCTTGTCGGCATCTGCCGACTTGCTTTTTTAATTTTCTCCAGTTTTAGACGGAGTCGCACCTTTCGGACCAAAACCCACGACCCAGTCGCACCTTTCGGGATGAAACCCACGATCCAAGTCACAACTTTACCCTCGTAAAGCGTGACTTTCCTCCCAAGGATGCATCACTCCTATTTTTCAGTCAGAAGCAACCTAGTCGCCTTTGTTTGGCCTGTTTCAGTGACCCAATCATGGATGTCCAGCAGTTAGAAGTGAACTATCTATTTCTACTCCCATTTTAGTTTATTTAACCTATTTAAGTGATCCATTTTCAGCTGTTAAACTGTCATATGCAACCTGTCTTTTTCTGAGTTGATTTCTGCAGTTTACATTTCTAAATTTGCATTTTAAAAAGTTGGAAATTAACCGAATTATTTAGCCCCTCCTCCTCTACTCGGTCATCACCCTCTGGGGTATTCTGAGATAGGGCGGGGGGTTAAGTAAGTTTAGTAATATGAATCCACTTGAATATTTTTCTTTTCACTTAAAAACAAGTGACTTTGGAGGCTATGGGGAGTGGAGATCGTTGGGGGTCTCACAACGTTCACGTCCTCCTTGTGGAGCATTGGGCTCTTAGGTTTTGACCTATGGATCTACGGGTGGACTTGTTTCCACTTTGTTGAGAGCCCAGAAATCCCTCTTTGATTTGAAGGATACCAAGTTGGGGTAGTCACACTACTAGTTTGTAAAAATTCAGTCACATATTTTTAGACCCTTGTCTGTCTTCCACGTTGTTTTGATTTTCTTTTATTTTTCAATCCATTATTATGTGTCCATTTCACATTTGAAAGTAAAGTAACAATTACATACACAAGTGCACACAATCACACCAAATAATCAACCAAAATCGGTTCATGACCCAGAGCGAACCTTTAAAAGTAACCAAATTTACTTAAAAAAAATTAATTTGGGACATAAGTCTCATCTACAACAACTTTGGGAAGTACTTGGGATTTTCCCTAAAACTCATTGTGAGGACTACCATAGGAACCCAAAAATAGCTGGCCAATGAGAGGAATTTATAAACGAAATGAGTAACGACCCCCACCAAATTGACTAGATACACCCTTGTGAGGAAAAAACCAAAGCGCTATCTTCATGCAGTCTTGGTGGCCGTGTGACTTCTTTTGAGCCAATAGGAATCTACTTCAAAACAGGGTCCAAAATTAATTACCAGTTACTACAATAAAGCCGCCATTTATCCACCACGGTATTCCTTTCGACTTCTGGGACACTCCCCTCAGTTTGGTTCTCTAGATCGCCACCATTGAGTCCCTCTTCGATAACCTTCCTCACCTTTAGAAGGCCACACTGCCTCTGATTTAGACTCATATTCCTACCAATCCGAGCCCAATCTTTTTATTTCCCCATCTAGCCCCATGGATGGCGTACTTCTTGATCCCTTTCAAGGAGGGGTAGTCGACTGAGGACCCATGTCCTTTCCACCCATTGTTACTGTTATCCCTTCCAGTGGTCCTAGCACCACTGTACATGTTGTTGTAGGTGTGCTACCCACTAGTAGCAGCCCCGCACCAGCTATCACAGTTTCTACTATGCCACCTTACATGCCTGGGGCCAGTGGCCCTTCCAAGGTCACCCTCACATACCCCTAGCCATGCACGGACTTCATGCTCCTGCAAACCCCGTCGCCATTGTTTGCCCATCTCGAGCCAATCTCGGGTCCAACTTACCATTCATGGCTCATCTTAAATTTCTTGACTTGGTTCGATTAACAAATGACCCAATTAGTCACCAACCATGTTGGCCTCCCATGCCAACCAAAATCCCGTCAAACATACCAAAGTTCGAGGGAAAGGCAGGAGAGGACCCCAAAAACCATATCATGTCATTCCATCTATGGTGTTCCTCAAATAGCATAGTGGATGACTCCATCAGACTGAGGCTACTACAACGCACACTCACTGGTGCTACTGCAAAATGGTACATCGAGCTACCACCTGCCTCCTACCCCTATTTTTTCTCCATTGCCTCCATGTTCCTCCAGTACTTTCAACTACCCATTCGCTATGATGGAGTGGAAATACTCCTATCCTGCTGCCAAAACATGACTACTCACATCACTGACCACATCCATGAGTGGGGATGATGCCGTAGCCTATGAAAAATCCAACTAGATGACATGATGTTCCTCGTCTGGTTCCTAAAAAACTTGCTCCCACCTATAGCAAAGTATGTCACCTTTGAGCAGCCCCAAACTAAGGAGGAGGCCATCTTAAAGGCCCAATAGTTCGATCTCATCTACGCCCATTCTGGGTATCTATACACTATCATACCAGATGATCCCCGTGCAGGCACCTCCAACCGTGATACACTGGGGGCATACCACACTGCGGATGGTATCATCGGCTCGGTCTTGCAACACCCTCAGTACTATGCAAGACCCCTTATGATGGCACTGCACCTAGGAAACACTCATAATGTTGTGCACCCAAACCATATACTTGATTACTCACGGATGATGGATCAGCCTCTAGCCACATCTTCCTATGCACAACCCGCGCCAAGCCAAACCGCCACTGGGCCGACTTGGCCGACATAGTTGTATTCAGGCCAAACAACTAGATGTGCAACCCCTCCTGCTCCTCCAGTCTATTATGTACCACCAACACAACAACCTCCGGCTCCAGCCCCAACCCCTTCGGTGTCCATGGGATAGGTATTCACTCAGCAAAACCTTCCCAACCAGTCCACCCCTAATAACCAACAAGGGCAGGGAAGAAAAAACTGTGGAAGGAACCGAGGTAACAACTAGCCACAAGGAGGCGTCCAACAACCTAACCCTCCTAACAACAACGGTGCAAACCCGCTGGCACAGAACCCTCAAAATCCTGACAGACTAGGAAAGAATTCTCAGTTATGGACCAATCATCCATGCGTGTTATGTCAAACCTATGGCCATTACACACACCAGTTCCCTCATATAGCTCGCGCTCACCAAGCCCTCCAAAATGAATCTCAATGCGACACCACTATGGTGGCCCATGCTCAGCCCAATCCAACACCATTAGATCCTCCACCAATGATGCTCAAAAACCCTCTCCCACACCAAGGATCGGTGTCAACCACACCCTTGGCCCCACCTGCTCGCGCAGATCCCGCCATAGCCCCAACTTCTGAAACTGGAGTCCATCACCTGATGACATTGTCAACTGAATAAGTTAACCTCCAAACTCGACGTAACCAATATGGATCCACTACAGCCATTGCTAACCCATCCATGACATTGACCTCCAACACTTCCAACATGCCCCTTCACTTACCTATGCTCCCCATGTATGAGGCGACCCAAGATCCACGTTTTCCAATACGATGTATCGCTAACAACATAATTGTGTGAGCTGCCTCAAATTATAGAACTGTTGATGAATTATCCCAATCACCCACAACCATGTTTTCTCTATAGGTGCTCAAAACATGCTTGCTGTAGCGGAAATCACTGTTATCCGCTCTTGGTGTCCTGGATCCCTCCGACTCTAGATTAATCACATTCAATCTAGATTGAGGAAAACCTAGAATACCATCCACCATCACCCTCCAAATTTCTATCTCAATTCAGAATTTGGTCGTGCATTGCTACATCGTTAATGAAGGGGCATATACCTATGTCATGTCAACCATTTTCTGGCAGAAGCTCGAGTCTCCTACCCTCCAACCATCCTTTACCACGCTTCGTGCCCACGATGGGCGCTCCACCAAGGCCGAGGGAATTCTTATGAATGTCCCTATTTCTCTAGCGGGTAAAACAGTTTTGATTGGCATTGAGGTTATTAATGCCCAACTTTATTATAACCTCCTCCTTGAACGTAATTACATGTATGCTATGAGAGCTGTGGCATCCACTGTCTTTCGACTCAGGATGTTTCCCCATGATGGAAATATCGTGATAGTTGACCAACTAACTTACTACGATCCACAGGGGCAGGCCACACTAGAACATGTCATCCCTACCATCGATACAACCATCGAAAACATATCCATCCCTTCCTTGTATGTTGTGGGATTGGGATTGTTCGTCGAAACACCACTGACATCCACTTTCCCATCTTTATCATCTCCGTCTACACCAACTAACACAACAAATTTGTGCACTCTCTCATCCAGCGTTGTCCCAACCAAACCACAAAACCAGCCTCAAACCCCAACCATTTTCACCTAGGAATTATTAGGGTTCACTCCCCATCCATACGATTCCCTTCCTCTTTCCACCATCCATCATTGTGAGCAAGCCTATAATTGCTACTCTAAATTTACCAAACTTTATGTTGGGGATTCCTATGTGGTACCTTGAATCACCTACCTCACCTCTGATGCGTCAAGTTGTGCCGACTCTCGTCCAACCTATTGCGGTTGAGTCACGCCCCCCACCCAGCCCTTCAAATGAGTCATCTGCTTCCAAACCTGCTCCTTCTCTCCCAAAGAAGACTGGGGGCAAGGCCACCAAACCGACAGTTGAACCATGACCAACTCCACCCTGTGCTTTGTGTGATGTTGATGGTCATGCAACTCAAAACTTCCTAGATATACCTATCCTATGCACACACATGGACACCATGGATAAAATCGCACTCTAGTCGTCATTGTTTCAATCCCGCCCGTGGCCAAAAAAAGTCTTTGAGGACAAACCATGCGTGTGATATTTGCGGAGTGTATGGCCATTATTCTCACCAATTCCTGGACTTGGTCGAGCATCGAGCCTCCCTTAGCGATCTTCGGAAGCACTCCCTTGAATCCAAAATCACTGTTATCGAGGAGATTCAACCCCACTTTATTCCTCGACCACCACAACTATCTACATGATTTCCATCTCTACCAACACTTCCGTCTCTGCAACCATATATGATCCCTCTGATATGTCCAGCCATTGTTTTAGAAACAAAGAAGAGATCCTTGAAGCTCTTTCAGCTCCTGAATACCCGTGGGATGATATGCACCATCGATCATTTTTTATCCCCGAGGAACCTCTATCCTCGTTGGATCAGTATTCAGTCGAAGCCAAGGAATTCATCGATGGTAAGGTTGATTGGTTCAAAAACCCCATTCCGGATCATGATTCCTTTGAAGAAGGCAACATGGCCAACATTTCTCCCATAATCAAGGTCAATATATCAACCAACCTTGAGGTCTTTGAATAAATCACTCTTGGAGCATCATGCTCCCCCGAAGAAGGTGCTTCCTACAAAGCACTTTTTCAGGAATTCTATGACACCTTCGCTTGGTCCTATGCCGAAATTCTAGGGTTGGATCCATCCATTGTTGAACACCATATTGACACATGGACTGACATGGTACCTATTCATTAGAAGCAAAGACCAATTCACCCTTCAAAATCTGTAGCGGTCAAAGCTGAGATAGAGAAACTGTGCACAACCGGTTTAATATATCCAATCACATACATCACATGGGTTTCCAATACTGTTCCCTTCAATAAAAAACAAGGTACCATCTGCATATGTACTAATTTTCATGACCTAAATTTGGCATGTCCAAAATAAAATTTCCCTACTTCGTTTATTGACCAAATCATTGACACGTGCGCTGGACATGAAGTCTTTTCATTCATGGATGGTTTCTCCGGGCATAACCAAATTCAGATCCAGAAAGAAGACCAGTACAAAACCTCCTTCACCACCCCTTGGGGCATGTTTGCATATTGATTCATGCCATTCGGCCCCAAGAATGCTGGAACCACTTTTCAACGCACTATGACTATATGCTTTCACGACCTCATCCATATCATATTGGTCTACCTGGATGACCTCACGAATTGTTCACGGAAGCGCTCACAGCATCTTGACGACTTGCGACAAGTTTTCTTATGATGCCATAAATACTATATCCGCTTGAACCCCCTCAAGTGTGTGTTTTGTGTCCTATCTAGGTGATTTCTTGGGTTCATCGTGTCTCACAAAGGGATTTAGGTCAATCCTCTTAAAGTTCAAGCCATTCTCGATCTCCCATCCAACTGCAGAGTCTTCGACAGGAGCCTTTCTCTTTTATAGGGTTGTGACTTTGGGGCCGTTAGGTGCAACCTAAGTCACGGTTTTTCCCTCAAAAAGCGTGACCCGACCCTAATGAACCCTTTCAGTTTGGCAGGGGCACGTAGGTGAGCTAAAAACCAAAATGAACCAGCGAAAAGGACGAGTTGATGAATACTCTTACCTGCAAGTGACGAATCTGAAAACCACCATTCGGAATGAAATAAATCATCAAAAGAGCTTTGGGGTCCTACACTCCAAGTTAGCACTGAACAGTAACAATGACACATGTCATCTGGTCCCCCCTGTTTATAGGCCTCATTGGGTCTATTTTTCTTTCGCGCACCACAGAGTCATCCGGTGTCTGTTTGAGACATCGTTCACGCCACCGGGTTCGTCTTTCCACCCTATAACTATTGACAAGATCCTTGTCTCATGTTTTCCTGAGGTTTTTTTGGGCCATTCCTGAAATCCACCTCGATTTGCATGCCATCACGTGAATCTCCCTTTATACACATTCACGATCCATTTATTCCATCCATACTGCACAGTCAACCATTTTTTACTGCCATCGATCGTCCCACAAGGGGGCCCCATTAGTGTTCTTTATTTTATTCCCATCAACCATGTTCACAGCATAAGCTCTTTCTTGATATCGAACACTCCCCCCTTGCTTGATTGACCATTATGGAGTTTTTGTTAAGCTCTTTTCTGACTCTTGAAAGAAAGATCGTCAAGCATGCTTTCTTCCTTTCATGCTCATTAAAGTATTTGAAAGGGAGTCTATGCAACCTTGTTTACCTCCTTTTCCAGATTATATATACTATCATAAGAAAAAGACCACCTTGACACACTCAGTCTGGGAACGTTTCCCTTTGCATCCTTTTATGCTTTCTCGGGCATTGGGACTGAACTCTATGAAAAATCTCATCATGAGTTGTATTGAAGCTCTTTTCCATCCTTCTCATCAGGAAAATATTGCCAAGCAAAATTGGTTTCATTCATGCTCGTAAAATTATTTGAATGACCATCCTGTCAGTGTAAGTTTAACCTTTTTTGGCCTGATGGGACTACAAATGGTAAAGAAGTATTCCTTCCGCAAAAGATTGGGAGAGCTCTCCTGCGCATACTTTTATCCTTTTTTGGACTGAGGAGACTACATACAGAAAATAAACCCCATTGGATTTTTCTTCCTGTTTTCAGACTCTCTAAAAATGAAGACACCATCGAGCATTTACTTTCTCAGGCTCGCTAAAAATCCACGAGATCATGTCACAACGATGTCTTTCGATGCCACCCAATATTACAGTTGGGAAACTTCCCCTAATTAGGTCGCCTCTCTTCAAAGTATTCTACGATGAGTATTCCTGGTGTTGGTTTATCCCACAATACTGAGAGTGGGGGGTGAATCAGTATTGTCATTTTTTACTTTAAATTACACAAATTCAACAATCAAGACATAGATTTTATTGTGGAAGCCTCAAAAGAGAAAACCACCAACACAAACACATTAATAAGAGGAATTTACAAAATTGTTGAGTTTGTTGCAACAAAAAGGATGAAAAACACATCCCAGGTTTTTCCTGCAACTACAGACTAGGATGCTACAACACCCCTATGGTTTTCTTCCTGCTACAATAGACAAGGATGCTACAACACCCTGTTCTCTAGCTATGACTGGAAGGAGGCTTCGACCCCTTGCAGACTTGTGTCCTGCCCTAGCACTACCCTGCCACCCTAGACTAATTTTCTCAGTCTTTTTAGAACAATTGAAAACTATTCACTTTGGACTCTATCAGGCTTACTACAGAGACACTTAATTCTTTACATATTTATTCAATAAATACCCTTTACCTATTTGTAATCAAAATATCTCTACATAGCTGTGCTGTTTCCTTTTGGATCATGATTGTTCACTTATAGACATACCTCTTCATCATCTACCTATTCAAATGTTGCATCACTTCAGCAAAGGCAATGTTTTGTTCTCAGAATTCATTTCCGCAGCCTTTTTTATCATTTTTTTGGTGCTTCTGCAATATCCATCTTCTTTCCGCAAGATCATCTTTTAGCTTTAATCAAATTCGTTGATCCTATTTCTAATTCTCTCTGGACCATCGATATAACTCATAGATTTCTTCCTCGAAGTCGTATTTCCACACCAGGATTTCCTTATCAACGATTCCCCACCGGTGACCTAATTTTAGCAGAACTAACTTTGGTCGTTTGATCTCGCCATATTGCGGGATGCAGGATGTAACATTTCCCAAAATCTTATCTCGGCTTTCCGCAAACTTCTTTCCGCAACAACAATTCCGCACCGTTTATCTTTTGCGCGTGTTTTCCTGACCGTCGATTTCCAGATTGTGGGATACAGATTGCGGGTTTATAGAATCATTAAGTGCAATTCCCTTTTCGCATTTTTCCTTCTGCATCGTCGATCTATTTTGGTGCAACTAATCTCATTCATCCGTTCTTGATATTTTGCAGAACTTCATCCCCCTGCCTATCTTTTGCGGAACTGATCCACAGCCATTGGATCTCGTGCGGGATGCTTCCTGACCGTCAATTTTAGATCGAATTCGGATCTCACCATGAATTTGTGGATTTGCACGATTTCTTTATGGAAATACTCTGCGATAGTTATTTCAACAACAACATTGGACGATCGATATTTAGTCATTCAAATTGCTATAGGGTTATTCGTTTGTCATTCACCTTGCAACCTACAACTTGTAACAAAGTTATTCCTTTGTTATTCTAGATACCTGCAACCTTTAGTCTACCACCATATCCACTAGTTATTCCTTTGTCATTCGTGAACACCTTTGACATCAATGACAATTATATACTCAACACATGGGATCAAATGAGTATTCATATTTTGATTACCTTCCTCAGTATTTCCCATTTGCAGTTACATTCCCATATTACAGCTATGGTCACGATCCCGTGAATCCGTTTCATTTGCTTCTAGGTCAGCCCTGCCATCATACTATGAACAAAGGAATTTTGAGTCCCCCATACTCCCTTTCCCCTATTCCCCCAATCAGTGTGTCAGTCCCCAGATTGTCCCACACCTTTGGTTATCCCCCTCGCACGTTTGGTCAAGGACACATCATTTCCTTGATCAATTGCTAGTCTCCCTCTGTCGACGACAACACATCTATTCCAGAGGATAGACCCAGAGGTCCTTGTATCCTGGTTTCATCCACCTCATTGATGAGTCCCTTGGACCACTTGAGAGGAGTCATTAGTGCCTCTCAAGATGGTTGTCTCTCATGTGCTTGACTTCAACTACATCATCACATCGTTGATATTCGTACAAGGTATTGGACCATGCATTTTTTTATTGAAGACCTCGGTTGTCACTTGAATCTAGAACATTGGTGAGTCTACTATGGGACCCAAACAGGTTCATGTCCCTTGTGATTTCTGGGTTGCGTTGGAAATAGTGTTTAGAAGCCCCATAATAGTGCTTCTATATATCTCCAATATTGATGCAGCATGTTGTACCCCAAATATTTGGACTCCCTTATGGAATCCCTCCAGCTATGTATACTTACAGGTTCAACAGAGCATCAGTTATGAAGATTTTGCATTCCAAGAGAATGCCATTGTTCCTATGTATCAGTTCTTCAGATCAGTAGAACATTCAACCTCTCATTGAGGCCATCATTATGTAATATCAATTGTATATGTATTGATTGGCTCCCAAATTTTTGAGCCTTTATCCCATTATTTATTCTTTTGACATTTTTACGAGCATGGGTATGCCTGCCTCATCCATATAAATGTCACACATTCTTTGTATCTCACCCATTGTTGGGAACCAATATTAATACAAAAACCAAAAGGCGCCATGGTTCGAACGAGGAAGTGCCACTTCTTCATAGGTCTCTCCACTCTCCCCATGATCCTATGATGTATGTAGGCCAAACGATGAGCTCCTTCCCACACACATCAGGGGGCAATATGTTAACGCAAAAATATTCTCACTTAGCTCTATATGGTTGAAACCACATGCATACATCATTTCCTTGCCATTTTTTCCTTACCTTTTACCTCCACAACTATGGTTTACCTTCATTCTCTCTTTAAAAAGGCCGAAAAACCCATAAAAGGCCAAAAAGCTCATAAAAGGGCTTAAAAACCCATAAAAGAGCTAAAAACACAAAAAAGGGGCTTAAAACCCTAAATAGGGTCCAAAAACCTACAAGAGAGAAAAGGACAAGAAAAAACTATAAAGTAGTGTGGAGATCTCCATGACAAGATTCACTTATTCCTTCTTCCAATTTTCTATTCGTGAGTATGGTGAGAAGCCATCATTCTCATAGTACTCACCACCTTTTTCTAATCATTCCATAGCCTCACCATCTCCCATCCTATGCATAGAGGCATCCTCCATACTATTCATCCTGTGGAGAGGTGACCCATTTCCAAGATTTGGCCACGATGGCCCATTTCAAAGAAATCTAGAAGGTATAATTGTCATATTGTTTGTTTATTTATTTTAATCGTTGTTGTTTTAGATTTTGTATTACTAATATTCTTGTTTGTTGTAGCTATTCCATTATGAACTCTACCCTTATGTCCCATAGACGGAAGGGAGGTGCTTTTGCACGTAGCAAGGGTGAAAACCCTACTACATCTACTGTTACTATATTAAAATCCATTAGAATGCTTTTGGCATTTGCATGCTACAAGAATTTTAAAGTCTACGAAATGGATTTCAAATCAACATTTATAAATGGAAACTTAGAAGAAGAAGTGCACATTATGTAGCTTGATGGATTTCAACTATGGGGAGACAAATATTATGTATTCAAACTAAAGAAGGCGCTCTATGGTATAAATCAAGCTCCTAGAGCTTGGTATTCAAGACTTGATAGATACCTACAACAACAAGGTTTCAAAAGAGGAGTTGCAGAAATTAATATCTACATCAAATTTGAAAATGAAAGTATGGTTATAATTTTGATTTATGTAGATGACATCATCTTTGGAAGTAATAATGATAGTCTAATTCAAAAGTTTGTAGAACAAATGTCGATAGAATTTGAATGCCATTTCTTGTTGAATTATCATTCTTTCTATCTCTACAGATTCCACAAACTAGCAAAGGTATATCCATATCTCAGACTAAATACATTAAATAGATGTTGAAGAAATTCAAAATGGAAGATTGCAAACCTGTCAGCACTCCCATGGTAACAAGATGCATGTTAAACAAAGATGATGAATATATGGAAGCATAACAAAATTTGTACAGATCAATGAGTGGAAGATTACTATATGTTACAACTTCAAGGCCAGATGTTATGCAACCATTAGGACTAGTTGCAAGATTTCATTCTTCTCCAAAGGAAACACATGTTCAAGCAATTAAAAAAATATACACATATCTAGAAGGCATATTGGATATCGGCCTATGTATCTAAGAAATGGATACTTCACACTAAAAGGATACGTTGATGTAGATTGGGAAGGTAGTGTTGATGGCATAAAAAGTACAATTGAAGGATCATTTCTTTTGGGAACTATTTAGTATCATGGTTGATTAAGAAGTAGTCTTCAATTTCTCTATCCACAGCTGAATCTAAGTACATTGTAGTAACATCCTATTGCACACAAGTCCTTTGGATGAAGTAAAATTTGGAAGATATCAAGGTAGAATACAAACATCCAATCTCCATAATGTTTGTTAACACCAGTTCCATAAACGGATCAAAGAACCCTATTATGCACTCAAAAGCAAAGAGCATCCCAATCAAGTGTCATTTTCTAAGGGAACATGTTACAGAACAAATTGTCAAATTGGAATATGTTGTTACCAAGGAACAAATTGCAGATATATTTACCAAACCCGTTCCTAGAGATACATTTTTCTCAGACAAAAATTGGGGGTAACTCCTATTCCNCAAAAGTAGAAGAGGAGTTGCAAAAAGGGGGAGTATCTACAAGTTTGTTGTAGAGTTATATAAAGGTTTTCATCAATGAAAAAGGGGGATATTGTTGTAATTATTATTTTCATTGATTTCAAATAAAATGGGATACTACATATGTCATAGATAAACATTTCAAGATGGAGATTGTTGGAAATATTGTTTTTGGATTTTTTATGCTTAGTTTGGATACCCTATCATTGAAATAATTTTTACTTTGGATACCTAGCTCAAATTGGAGCATAGATTACATGGTTGTAAATATTATTATGAGACCTCTCCAACGGTATATGGAAATCCCTTTAACTCCATAGGAATGATCAAGTATGAAAGTATTTGTAAAGTCATCCCAACCATAATTTTAGGTCTCCCTTACTAGGACATTGAACAATGTTATGTCGGCCCAAAACGTGATTTAAGAAGAGTATAAATAGGAGAAACTCTTCATTTTTTCATTCACTCATCCACTCTTGTAGCTCTGAAAAAGGTGTGCACTTGTTGAAGGGGAAGGTATTCTAGGGTTTGAAGATAGACTTGAAGATGTTTTATGGGCTTTGAATATATTCTTGAGAATATTCTCTTGAAGATTTTTCTTAGGGTTTTTAAGGTTCTCTAAGGAAGATAAGACACATCTTATGAAGAGAAAGGGATGTTTTCTTGAAATTTATTCTTTTGATGAGGCTTTTATAGAAGGTGATTATGCCACATTTTGGAGTTGACTTGAAGGTGATCGTATGACATAATTAGGGCTAATTATAGTGCAAATCAAAGGTAAATTTTGAAGCAGATTATGGTGCGTCTGTAAAAAGAGGTGTTGTCTATTGGAAGAGTGCATATTGGAATATGGTTAAAATACATAAGGAAGTACAAAAAAAATAATAGGTAACAACATTAGCAACAACAATAGCAACAATAGGAGATTGATGTCTCTAGTAGGCTGGTTCCTAGATATTGTTGAGTTGGTGCTCAATTGAGGAGGTTGGTGTCTCCAGTAGGATGTTTCCTATGTATTGTTGAGTTGGTGATCATTTGAGGGGATTGGTGTCTCTTTTAGGTTGGTTCCACAAACTTTGTGATAGTAGGTTGGTGCCTACATGAATTTATAAAGATAAGTTTTGTGGTTCTCTCCCGAAACGTTTTCTACATTAAATTTTGTGTACTATGATTTGATTTTATGTGTATTTATTGTTTCAAAGTAAATGAATGATTGATGAATGGTTAAAATATGAAAAATTAGTTTATATTGATTCAACCGCCCCCCCCCCTCAGTATAACCATAAGTCCAACAATAGGTCCGAAGGTGAAGCAAATAATTAGTTTGTATAGTTGGAATCCACTTATCCTCAATCCTCCAAAAATAAATGTCCATTATCTGCACTGATTGAAGCTTAAGTTATGAGAAATAAAATATAAAGAAAACAAAGAAATAAAATATAAGGATTGGCATTTATTGGAGAGCAGTGGGTCACTTCTCACCAAAAAGGTGGATTGTCTTGTTTTAATCAAAATATATTACAAGGGTTTTGGACTGTAATGTTTTGTATCAGAAAACCTTTGAATTCACGGTTCAATATTATTGGTTGTAATATCCATATCTCGATATTCTCAAACAATTTTGAATAAACCCACAATTTCAGAAATAGAATAAAATTTCGTCGTGAAGAATTCCAAGGAAGCCTCTCCTGACGATAGACCTTCTTTGAGGTCTGAAACTGTCGAGAACAAAAATTATCACCGCATATTTCCTTCTCCTCTGAAGATATAAGATGTTAAAATTAGAATGAAATGACCTGCTTAAATATAGTTTAAGCTTAAGCTTTGAGGAGTCACAACTTCTCATTATAATTAATATTCATTGATTATTATTATTAACTATTATTATTTATTATTAACGTATTTATTTATTATTTTATGTAACATTTCCCTTCCGTTAAGGGAAGCTTTGTCCTCAAAGCTAATTGTGTTGGTATTCTCTTTTATTATGGTTTTGTGTCGAACTGATGATTTGAGACATGCAACTTTGATTATGACCGCTAGTTCATTTTGTTTCTTTTGTTTTGGAATCTGCATTAAATGTGTACTTGGTGATGTTTTGTTTACTCTTTTGTCGTTTGTGTGTGGTTGTATATTTTATCTCTTACTGTCATCAACTGAATAGTCTTGACATACTTGACACCAATTTTGTCTTGTGTCTAATTAGTATTATAGTTGTCCCCATTGATGTTTTTTGAGATAAAAGGATAGAAAACGTAGAGTTTGAATCTAAAATATCTAATTTCTCAGACTTGATTTCTCTTGCACCCTGTGGAAACCATCCCTTGTCTTTGCATTGATCATCGTTGTTGTCAGCAACACTAGCTTGACTATCATCACAATCTTAGTCAAGATCATCTTCATTTTTATCACATATATCATTTCTATTTTCGTCATCACAATGATATTTTGTATCCTTATCTCTATCTTGCTTACTATCTTGATTAATATCATTAATATCCTCTTTATTGACATAAGGGTTTACTACAAAGTTTCTCTTTTACATCATCTTTATCAGTTATGTCATTTTTTTCAACTTCCCCTTCGTCACAGTCCTTGTCAAAGGTTGTTGGATTTGGAGATACTTTATACAGAGATGATGTCATTGGGGATGTAATTTGTTGGAGACATTTACCACCTACACACTCTTTTTGGTCAAATTGGCCTAGTTAAACCACTATCCGAAGTATAATTGACATTGATTGACATCAGTGGAGCATTAATTGACATCATCCAGTCACACCCACGCCTACCTACAGTCAAGGAGGATAACTTAGCCTTCTCCTACATTCGGGGAGGCTAACTGGAGCACTCTGGGGGTGATCTGAATGATATTAATGCACCTAATTGCTAACTGGTGGTTACAATCAGTTCAACAAGTCAGTTAAGGCACCTCCTCTCATTAAATATATTATATAATGATTATTTAATGATCTAGAGTCAATAGGGGCACCTCCACCAACTTCTGATGATTAGTTCAGCTTCAGTTAACCTCATTGGGGTTCATTGAAGTCATTGAAGCACTAGCACTTGATGGTTGGCTTGTTATGACATGTGTTTGATCGCTTTCAGTTGAGACTCAGTCATTTATTGCACTCCGACTTTAGTTAGGGTTTGGTGAGTCAATCAGGGTTTTGGTCAGTGGTTAACTAACTGTGAACCATGGCTTACAGTTAGTTAAGATAGACTCACTCATTCAATTCGAATGACCTCCTTAGGTATTCGAATTGCTCACTCATTCAAGCTGTTGCTTGACATTGTAATTGTAATTATTTCATTATTTATTGAATATACAGAGCGGCTACTATTATGTAGACTGATTACACCATTTCATGAGTTATTTGTTGATTATTTGTTCCTAGATCAATGTGCAATATTAATATGGTATCAGAGATTACGGTGGGACGAAGATCTATCTCTCAAAAACAAGCTTTTTGATAGATTTCTGCATGAAAAGTGAGCAATAGCTCAAAAATCCAGCACTGCACTAGAAGCCAAGGCTTACCACTTAATACCCTAAGTAAAGAACTTGTTGATCAAGCTTGCTTGATTGACTATGTTGGGTGTGATGAAAGCCTAGAATGTGCAGGATGTCTGACCTTACATTGCCCTTTCTGTTTTGATTTTCAGGTTTCTACACGTGAAGCATTCACTCCAGCACATCCAAATGGCCTCCTTAGTAGATCTCTTAACTCCACACAATTTTCACTCATGGAAAGGTGATATGGAGATTCAGCTGCACTCCAGAGGTCTTTTTAGAATCACCATGGACACTGAAGATGAGCCTGGATCTGCCATAGAAAAATCAAGATTCTTGAACAAGAAGGATGAAGCCTTCGGTTTATTGTGCGTCTCTATTTCTCGAGACATTCTATTCCATCTTGCGAGATTGAAGACACCGAAATAAATATGGGAGAAATTGAAATCTCTATACGGAAAGCATGATGACTTGAGAGTTTAGCAGCTCGAAAATGAACTCATGTCTCTCCAACCATCCAATTTCGAGACTTTGAATGATTTCTTCACAAAGTTCAAGAATACGGTTTTACTCTTGAAGCAATGCAAAGTGGAGAAGGAGGTTGATCAGATCATCCTCTCCATACTCTCCAAACTTGGGGCTGATTATTCAATTTTTGTTTCTACATTCCATGCGGGGAAGCTCACAACCCCCGGATGGACCATGCCTACACTCAATGCCTTCATTGAGTCCCTAACATGTGAACATGAAAAGCTTGTCCAAAGGGGGATCATCTGATCTTCCTGTGATCAAGCCCTACATGTCTCGGGGCCCAAAGATCTAAAGGGTAAAGGTAAGCAACAAAAGAATAAAAAAACTAAGTTTGATGCTCCTAAACCTAGAGTTGAAAATCAGCAGCATGATGAGTCTTCTGGATCAAGGAAGAACAAAGGAAAAGGGCACCATGGCAAGGAGAAAGTCAAGTGTTCTTATTGCAGGAAGGGTTTCCACCTTGAACATGCCTGCATGAAGAAGAATCTTGATGACGCAACCTCTCTCCTTGAGAGGAATCACATCAATATTTCGGAGAGCTTTCGGAGGAGAGATCAGCAAGATCGGGAACCATAGCATGAGAAAGGTCATGCCCTCATGGCAAGCACTTCGAAGTCCAAAGCACTGCTGATTGACTCTGGAGCTTCGAACCACATGATGGCTGAAAAAGACTCCTTTTCATCCTTGGAGATTGGCAAATCCATTCCCATCCACATGGGATATGACTCCACCATAATTTCCGAAGGACAAGGTACTGTAGATCTTGAAAATGGTTTTTTCTCTAATGTTTTGTATGTACCGTCTCTAGTAGAAAATCTCCTTAGTGTCTATCAGATGAGACATATAAGAGTGCCTGAGAAAGTCTCTTTCAGCCCAAATGTTGTTGAGATAACATAAATTGCATCCGGGAAACTCATTGCAAAAGGCCTTGCAAATCATCATGCAAAAGCCTATGAGTTCTCTCACTTTGTTGCAGATGCAAAGCCCACCGCTCTTCTAACTCATGGAAATGAGGTTATTAGGATATGGCATGAGATTTTTGGCCATCTTAATTTCAAATATTTTCAGCAATTAAAGAAAAACTCCATGGTTGAAGGCCTCCCGGTCATCAAGGCAACCACAGGAATTTGCAAGGGCTGTGTGATTGGAAAACACCCTGAGCACAAGTTCGATCGGGGGAAGGAAAACCGAGCTACAAGCATATTGGGGATGATACATTATGATATAAGCAGTTTGATGCCTGTCACATCCATGAATGGATCAAGGTACCTCCTTACTTTTATTGATTATTTTTCAAGGTATACATGGGTTTTCTTTCTCAAAAATAAATCAGAAGTATGTGAAAAATTTTCTGAATTGAAGGCCTTGATCGAAAATGCCTCTGGGCTTAAGATCAATATATTGAGATATGATAATGGAGGGGAGTATGTCAGTAATGCATTTTTGTACATATTCTCCCAAATTGGTATTCAGGTCCATCATTCAATTCCCTACACTCCCCAGTAGAATGGAGTAGCGGAAAGGAAGAACCGGTCTCTCAAGGAGATGACCACCTGTATGTTGGAATCTAAGAAGCTTGATGCAAATTTGTGGGATGAAGCCATGCCTACTACAGAATAAATTCCGAACAGGGTGCCACATTCATCCATGAAAGGGAATACCCCTTTCGAAGCATACTTCGAACACAAGCCGGATGTGTCGAACCTACGGATGTTTGGGTCCACTGCATGGGCCCGAATTCCGCTTGATAAAAGAAGGGATTTGCAACCGCAAAGCATAGAATGCATATTTATTGGGTATCCTAATGAATCTAAGGGTTTTGATCTGCTGGATGTCAATACCAAACAGATCATCATCGAGAGAAGTGACAAGTTCGATGAGCCTCTTCAGGAGGTGGAACTAGTGAAGGAGAAAATTGCTGATTTTCCTTCCTATTCTACTGATTATTTGGATGATGAAATTGGGGGTGATGAACCTGATTTGGATCTATTATTTCTGATATTAGTGTGCAGCAATCATCATATGCTGAATCAGAACCTGAAGTGCAAAATCATCTTCCTACATGGGCCCAACAGACACTCTCCTCTGCAGGAGACAACATTGGAAATCCGGATGACACAAGGAGAACCTGGTCTGATTTCCAAAGAGCAGGTATTGCACTCTCTTGTCCTGATAATTTGATGTCTGAAAATTACTATTTGATGATTAGGTTAGATCCAAAATCCTACTACCATGCTGGGAATGATCAAAGATGGCAAGTTTCCATGGATGAAGAGATGAATTCTCTTCAGAAAAACACTACTTAGGAGCTAGTTTCTCTTCCTCTGGGAAGGAAATTGGTTCAATGCAAGTGGGTTTTTCGGACAAAATTTGTTGCTGATGGAAGCACCTAAAAATATAATGCAAGTCTGGTAGCAAAAGGTTTCTCTCAGGTCCAAGGAGTGGACTACCATGATACCTTTGCACCGGTTGCAAAAATGGACTCCATCTGCCTTGTTTTGGAAATTTCAACATCCAAGCACTGGGAGGTGCATCACATGGATGTTAAGTTAGCCTTTCTACATGGATATATTCATGAGGAGATATACATGAAGCAGCCTGAGGGCTACATCACTGATCCATCTTTGGTTTGCAAGCTAAATAAATCACTATACGGGTTAAAATAGGCCCCAAGAGAGTGGTATTCCAAGATGGATGCCTTCCTTCTCTTGCAAAACTTTCAAAGATGTAGATCAGATCCAAATGTGTATTTACAGCAGCATGATGGTCATATAATTATCATTGTTTTATATTTTGATGACTTACTGATCACAGGAAGCACAGTTGCCTCCATTTCAGCCATCAAAACTACTCTCCACAATGCCTTTGAAATGAGTGATTTGGGGCTTCTAAAACAATTTTTGGGGCTCGAAATTGAGCAAAATCCTGATGGGATTATGGTCACTTAGTACAAATATACTTCGGACCTGTTAGTCAAGTTTAACATGGCTGAATGTATGCCTGCACCATTCCCTTTCCTTTCAGGGATTAGCCTTGAAGAACGAAAAAGCACACCTCCCATGGACTGCACTATCTATCGACAACTGATTGGTAGCTTGTTGTACTTGACATATTCTAGGCCTGATATTTGTTATGCTATGAATGTTGTATCAAGATACATGCATCAGCCTCATGATATTCATTGGAAGGTAGCCAAGAGGATCCTCCAGTATATTCAGGGAACCAGGACCTACGGCATTCACTATGCTGCAGACTCCAAGCTAGAGATGGTTAGATACACAGATTCTGATTGGGTGGGTGATTCTATTGATTGGAAGTCAAATTCCAGATATGTATTAATGTTTGGTGGTGGCCCCATTTGCTGGTCGAGCAAAAATCAGGCTGCCATAGCACTATCTTCAGCAGAGGCCGAGTATCGAGGAGCGGTGAATGCTTCCATCCAAGAAGTTTGGTTGCAAGGCATTCTTTCAGAGTTTTATCTTGGTAGTACTTTGTCCACTATCCTCTTTTGTGACAATTAAAGTGCTATTAAGATATCCATGGATCTAGTTACCAGTCAGAGGACCAAGCATGTATAGATTCACATGCACTACATCAGGGAGCTAGTGCATGACAGGACCATCATTCTGCAATACTGCCCAATTGATGAGTAGATTGTAGACATCTTCACCAAGAGCTTTTCAGAAAATAAGTTCACTTACCTCCATTCATTGTTGGGGGTGAGTTCATCAGGGTGATTCAGACTACTTTCAGTGTTCATCTTGAGGGGGGGTTTCCCTCTTTTCCTCACTTAGTTTGTTTTGAGCATTGTTTCAGTTTCAACATTGTACAGGGTGACCTATGGCCTTAGTTGCCGAGGCCCTAGCATTTTTATGCATTTCTGTTTTCTAACTCCTCTTGAGTATAGCTTAAGGGGGGGTGTTGGAGACATTTACCACCTACACACTCTTTTTGGTCAAATTGGCCTAGTTAAACCACTATCCTAAGTATAATTGACATTAATTGACATCATCCAGTCACACCCACACCTACCTACAGTCAAGGAGGATAACTTAGCCTTCTCCTACATTCGAGGAGGCTAACTGGAGCACTCCGGGGGTGATCTGAGTGATATTAATGCACCTAATTGCTAACTGGTGGTTACAATCAGTTCAACAAGTCAATTAAGGCGCGTCCTCTCGTTAAATATATTATTTAATGATTCGAAGTCAATAGGGGCACCTCCACCAACTTCTGATGATCAGTTCAGCTTCAGTTAACCTCATCGGGGTTCATTGAAGTCATTGAAGCACTAGCACTTGATGGTTGGCTTGCTATGACATGTGTTTGATCTCTTTCAGTTGAGACTCAGTCATTTATTGCACTCCAACTTCAGTTAGGGTTTGGTGAGTCAATTAGTGTTTTGGTCAGTGGTTAACTGAGTGTGAACCATGGCTTACAGTCAGTTAAGCTAGACTCACTCATTCAATTCCAATGACCTCCTTAGGTATTCGAATTGCTCACTCATTCAAGCTGTTGCTTGACATTGTAATTGTAATTATTTCATTCTTTATTGAATATACAGAGCAGCTACTATTCTGTAGACTGATTAGGGGGATTACTAGAGATATAATTTTCCAACCTCTTTATGATAACATCTAACTTAACGTTCAACTTTGTCTCCAATTTATCGAATTGTTTTTTAATTATTTTATCAATGTTCTAGAATGTGAGGTTGAAAAATTAGAATCCATTTTGGCTTATGTAATGACAAAATAAAAATAAAATATATATATTAATAATACTTATTATAATAGTAATAACTATTATAGTGATTGAATAAGATTAAAATAATATACTTCTTTGATTGTTTTATAAAACCACATGTGGTTTTATAAAACAATGTGTTGTTGTTTTTTCTATTTTTTCCTTTTTATTTTCTTCTTTTCTTTTCTTTTCTCTGAGTAATTTCTTACTTTCTTATTTTTACTAAAAAAAACCACATGTGGTCTTCTTTTAAAACCATGTGCCAGATTAGACTTGCTTTAATACCACTGTAATATCTAGATATTCTCAAACAATTTTGAATAAACCCACAATTTCTAAAATAATCCGCATATTGAATAATTGATAAAGTATAAGATAATAAAATTATAATAAATTGTCGCACTTAAATATAGCTTGGTATTAAGCTTTAAAGAATCACAACTTCTCATTATAATTAGTATTCATTGATTATTAAAAGTATTATTAACATATTTATTTATTATTTAATGTAACATTAGTTTGTAATCCACCATGTGCATGTCATTTTATTATGTTATCTGTGGACTTTCATCTTTTGTATCTGATACTCATATATTTATCAATAAATTGACAACAATTTGAAACTATTCAATGTTTTCCTTTTCTATTTATGGTATGATTCATGGTCATGTTCCTTTATATTGTTGGTAGGGTATAAAAGACACGTTTCATGAAATAGGGATGATTTTACAATGTATTTCTCTTAAATCATTAAATATTATATTTTGTGTTCAAAATAAACACCACGTGTGCCAAGAGTAACCCATTTTCTAAACTCTTAGTTGAGTGATCTCAGTGAATTTATTTGTTCACTAACTAAATTCCTTTATAGGGTCAAATATTTTCTTCTTGGTTTCTAGACTACTAGTTCAGTGATCTCAGTGAATCTATTTGTTCACTAACTAAATTCCTTTATAGGTCAAATGTTTTCTTCTTGGAAATATAAGGTCAAAATATTAATGGAATTTTGATTTTAATGTTTTTTTACTGTTATTCTATATTATATTCTCCATACCTACCACCTAAGAAAGCCTTATCATATTGACACATTAAATGAGTTTCCTAGAGTGAAGAAAGATTGATTCAAATACATATTTATCTAATCTTCTGAGTGACCAATTCCATTTGTTTTATATTTCTAGTTGAGAGCAGTTCTTCGATATTTTTTGAAGAGTTAGAGTTATTGTTATGGCTAGTGTATTCTTCCAAGTAATATTTTACATACAAAAAACATAAGATTAGTTTGATTCATATTCATATTCCTTGGAATAGTTCCTTTTCCAAGAACATATAAAGGAACAACATAAAATTGGCATTGTTATTCTGGAATGAAGGATCAAAATTTTTCTTTCCGTGGGATATAACAAAAAGAATTTGATTGTAGGTAGTGAATAAAGAACCAAACCTACTAGATGAAATACAAATTTTCTTCTAGCGACTTCCCTATTGTTGACTTGGAAAAAGGAAGGACGCATACATGAGATCACTCAGATATAACTCCTTACCAATCTACATGATATGTCTGATAATTACCTCAAGTTTTTACCTAGGTTTGATGAAGAAAAGGAAATACCAATTGATGATCACATGGCCTTATTTCAATATTTTTTTTGATAATTTATTCATTGTATATGATGATGTATTGATGGCACTGTTCATTAACATACCTCAAAACCGAGGTTACTGAAAACTAACAAGCCTTAATTTTGTTAAACAACTTGGAGAATTGTCTAACCTTCTTTCTGCACACTACCTTCCATTGTAGGATTTCTGAACTCACCTTTTCTGCATGCGAAAATTGGAATTTGGAAACCTCACTTCCTCGAATTTCGAACTTCAACTTCCCGCACTTACGCTTTTCCTCACTTCCGCCTTTCCGTACTTCCACACTTCATTTTCTGCCTTCTGGACTTCGAAATCGAAAAACCCAACTTCCAGCCTTAGTCCTTTCTTGTTCTCCCGCTTTCCTCTTTTCGACTTTGGAAATCAAAAATCTAACTTTTCTTATTCTCAAACTTTTGGACTTCCGCCTTTTCACTCTCATAAGCCTCTTTCCGAACCTTCGATCTACTGCGGGGTGGATCATGACCGTCCATCTGTATTTTGATGCGGATCATGTCCTAAATCTGCAGATCTACGTCTCTTGGCTACAAAACTTAACTGCAACCGATGATTTTCTGGTTTTTCTTCGGATTAGAATGGAATCACTGAATTTGACCATGAGTAGATCAAATTTCTATGCGAAAATTAATCCCAAACTTAGGGGATTGTTCAATAACATATCAGAGTTAAAACACGTGCAAAGAGAATTAAAATCATGCTCCTAGCTATTGGAAAGAAGATGTTAAATAAAAAAACATGTGCATAGTATGAAAACTTTATTCTTCATTCAATCACCATTGGTAGAGCACACTCTTTGTTCTGCACTCCACACCCTCTCTGCAACCTAAAAAAGCTTCTTCGGGCTATCCTCAACCCTCTATGAGCTATCCTAATCTTTGTGAGCTAAACTAAGCTTCTGCAAGCTAACAAGGTCTGTAAGCTAACTAAGTTGTCTAAGAAAATAACTCAAATTAATTTAAATACAAGAGGATTATGTTTCCAGATCCTATAAAATGGAGTACAGTCCTTATTGATCTCTGCTAACCCTATGACTCACTAATGGATTGCTGAATTCATCCAACTAAACAACTAACTCAATCCTAACTATTATATGTGGAAAAGGATCTAGATTCCTTATCCATTTTTATTCATCTTTTACAAAATAAATCAAATTACAAATATATGAGACCCTAGGTCTCCTTAAGAGTTCCCTTGACCTTGTGAAGTCATGAATGACTTCGCTCTTGAGCCTATGCTCCTGCATCGGACTTCCCAGCTTGAAATTCTTCATGGGCTCCTGTCTATGAGCTTCCTCTTTGTTGTTTTTTTGTAGGATTTCATGAGATACCCAAAGTGTAAATTTGGGCAGTGTTCTCATTTTGAACATTCCCTTCAACCATGTATTCTAGCTTTGTGTTTGCAACTGGTCCTTTGGTTCTTCCAATATATGTTCAGACTTCTTTGAATATTCAAGTTTATCTTTCCTTTGACCTGCAAACAAGTTGTCAAATGGTTCTCCTTCATCTGCACATAGATTAACCAAATTTCCTGTCACATAAGCAAACAAAAAATATATTAACATAAATACATCTTTCATCCAAGAATTATGTGCATGAATTTCTTGGCTCTCCTCTCCTTTTCCTGTTTCTGTCACATCACCATCCTTAGTAATTTCATTAGTCATATACCTCTCACCACCCTTTATGACTTCACATTGTGCTTCCTCCATTAATTTCATGCTTGCATTTGACATTTCATGTTGGTCTGTTATTTCCTTCAACCAATCAATGCACACCTTGTTAGTCATTTTAATTTCAAAATCATTTACTTGCGAAATTACTTTTACCTCATCTTCAACTTTCCAATCATTCACAATCCTATTGTCAGTCATCATCAACAACTGACTACTGAATTCCTCTTGCTTACCTATGAATGGACCAAGAATATGTTTTTTTCTATTCATTTCAAAGGAATAGGCATTCCTCTTACCCTCATGCACTTCTTCTCTGTCAAACTTCCAAGGCCTTCCTAATAAAACATGAGAAGCATCCATTTCTATGATGTCACATTTTAGCTCATCTCAATAACTTCCAATCTGAAACTTTACTTGGCATTGTTCACTCACAAGAACTTGATGATCATTCTGCATCCATGCAACTTTGTATGGTTTTGGATGTACTGTCCTCTTTAAATTCAACTTGTCCACCATTTCTATAGACGCCAAATTATTAGTGCTACCACTACCAATAATTAACTTGCAGAACTTACCTTCAACTTTGCAAACTGTCTTAAACAAGCTCCTTCTTTGAACTAACTCATCAATTACCTTTTTCAACAACAAGGCTTCACCTTGTTCAGGGTAATTCACAGCCACCTCTAATTCATTTGGAGCTTCAGGTTCAGCTTACACTATTTGTGCTCCTCTCTATCTTGCAACATTCTCAAGATAATCCCATGACATATGGACAAGCTTCCCATATGTGTAACATCTTACTTTTCCACCTCTTCATATACCTCTTCCTCTTGAAGCATTTCTTCCACCTCTGTTATCATCAGTTCTATCAGACTGTATTTGTTGATTTGAACTGCTAGCTTCACCTTTCTGCTGTTGTTACCTTCCTCCAGAGCCTTTTTCTTTCGGACTCTGTTTTCTCATCAGCTTCTCCTCAGCCCTCAAAGCAACCTGATATGCTTCCTCAACCGATCTTAAGGACAACAAACCCAATTCATCTTCTATATGAAATCTTAAACTATTAATATACCTAGCTACCCTCTCAGGTGTGTCTTCCATATGTCTAGATATGATATTTACCTTATAAATTTCCTCGGTATACTCCCTAACTGTCATTGAATTTTTCTTAATATTTTGCATTTTCCTAAACAAAATCAACTTATAATCCTTCGGAAGAAATTTACCTTTCAATTTAGTTGTCATTCTGTTCCAGTTATTGATCATGGCTTTGCTTTTCAAGATCATTTCCTCTTGCACAACATCGCACCACAAAGATGCAAGCCCTCTTAACCTTGTGACAACAAATTTAACTTATCCCATCCTCCTTCATTTCATCATATCTGAAGTGTTTGTTCATAGAATTGATCCAATAAATTAATTCTTCTGGATCCAAGCTTCCACTATAGATGGTACATCAACTCTTGAACTAGAACCTGCACCAAAAATAGAACTAAACATTATTACCTTGGGAGTTTCAGCAGTTGTTTCCTCCTCCTCTTCAGGTATCTCTTCATCACTTCTATCTCCAGTGTGCTCATGATGTATGCTAGTTTCTAAGGCTTCCAGCCTTTCTCTCAGAGTTCTTATCTCCTCTCTCAATTCTGCATTGGCAACTGGTCTTCCTCTCCTGGCCCGACCTCTTCCAACTCTGAACTCCATCTCCTGACACAACAATTCACTACTAGATACAATTTCCCTGTCAATAGTGACTTGCTCTGAATCTGTTAGTAATACGAGAGTAAAAATAACCTTACCTTTCATATAGGAAAATTACTCCAACCTCATAACCAATGATTCACAATTTTTTCAGAAACAAGAACTATTGCGACCACACTCTCATACCTTCACACATAATTCCTTTTTTTCTCTGATACCAATTTGATAGCACTATTCATTAATAGACCTCAAAACTGAGGTTACTGAAAACTAACAAGCCTTAATTTTGTTAAACAACTTGGATAACTATCTAACCTTCTTTCCGCACACTCCCTTCCACTGTAGGCTTTCCGCACTCACCTTTTCCACATGTGGAAATATGAAATCAGAAACCTCACTTCTCCGACTTTCGAACTTCAACTTCTCGCACTTCCACCCTTCACTTTTCTAGCTTCCGGACTTTGGAATCGGAAAACCCAACTTCCAGTCTTAGTCCTTTCCTGCTCTTCTGCTTTCCGCTTTTCGACTTCGAAAATAAAAAATCTAACTTTTCATATTCTCAAACTTTTGTACTTTCGCCTTTTTTGCTCCCGCAAGCCTCTTTCCAAACCGTCAATCTATTGTGGGGTGGATCGTGACCGTCGATCTGTATTTTGATGAGGATCACGACCTAACTTTGCGTATCTGCGTCTTTTGGCTGCGGAACTTAACTACAGTTGTTGATTTTCTGGTTTTTCTTTGGATTAGAATGAAATCACTGAATTTGATCCTGATTAGATAAAATTTCTATGCGCAAATGAATCCCAAACTTAGGGGATTGTTCAATAACATATCATAGTTAAAACACATGCACATAGAATTAAAATCATGCTCCTATCTATTGTAAAGAAGATGTTAAATAAACAAACATGTGCATAGTATGAAAACTATGTTCTTCATTCAATCACTAGTTGTAGAACGCACTCTCTCTGTTTTTCACTCCACACACTCTCTGCAAGACAAACAAGCTTATTCGATCTATCCTCAACCCTTTATGAGTTATCCTAATCTCTATGAGCTAAACTAATCTTCTACAAGCTAACAAGCTTTGTAAGCTAACTAAGCTATCTAATAAAATAACTCAAACTGAGTTAAATACAAGAGGATTTTGTTTTCAAATCCTAAAAAAAGGAGTACAATCCTTATTGATCTATGTTAACCCTATGAATCACTAATAGATTGTTGAATTCATTCAACTAAACAACTAACTCAATCCCAACTATTACATGTGGAAAAGGATCTAGATTCCTTATCCATTTTTATTCAGCTTTTAAAAAATAAACTAAATTACAAATGTACAAGACCCTAGGTCTCCTTAAGAGTTCCCTTGACCTTGTGAATTCATGAATGACTTCCCCCGCTTGAGCCTATGCTCCTGCATCATGTCTACATGAGAGGTTTTGTACAAAATATGGAAGGATATGTCATAAAATGGTTTAGATACTTGTGAGCTAGTTCAATCAACTCCTAGAAAACATTCAAAGATACATTTATGCAACAATGAGGTGAAAAGGTAAATCAATGGTATTATTTGAAAAAATTTGGTGCATTGAAGAAGAGAAGCAATGAGCCTATTCTTGACTTCAATAAAAGGTTTAATAAGCTGTCTAATATAATTCCTATAAATATTAAACCTTCTTAATTTGTAGTTGAAGTCACATATATATCCTGATGCTTTTGATCTTGATTTTACTTTGATGATTTGAGAAAGGAGATCTCGAATATTACATGACATGCAATATTATAGAGTTGATATTGAGGGATAAAACATGAGTTCTTTGGGAAATATCAAACCTATATTTGAATATGAGGGAAAAGATAAGATGCAGAAGGAAGAAGGAGTTCCTTTGACCTCACATCTCAGGAAGCAAGGATTAAGAGTAAATTAATCAAGAAAAAATATAATAAACTCACTGGAATGAAACTTGGTAATAGTAATAATGCTCTCATATATACCACCTCAAAACATTGGAACACATAATCCAAATCCTAATCCTTTCAATAGAAACTACAATCCAACTCCATAGATTTTGTCTAGAGACCAAAGGAATAATGAACTACAAATTCGGTCTACTTTAAGAAACAAAAATGCAATTGCTAATTATGATCATTTAGAAGAAGCACAACTTGAACAACATGATGGAAATTATGAACAAAATTATATTGATTGGATGAAAGATGAAGTTGACCCTGCACATTTAACTCTTGCGAATTATGAGAACTCTTTGAGTTTTATCACTTATTTTTCAGAAGAGGTTAAAAATGAATAAGAAAAGTTGTTTTCATCATAATACAATTTGTTTGTCGATGCTTTGCATGAAGAATTGCAAAAGAGGTATGATATTCATCCTAGGGTTGGTGCAATGAAAAAAAATGATTATGCAATAACACCAAAGAAGCCTCCTCAAAAAAAGAAGAAAATAAAATAAATATATGTTATATCTAGGAAACTGGGAAAATAAGAGTTATATAATAAATAAATAAATCACAAAGATAATGAAAAGACAATTGGTTCTTTCATATTAGCCATGAATTTAGTAAGGTTAAAATCCTTATTCCTTTAACTGAGTTGGTTAAGATTATTGTATGTCATAAATAAATTACTAAGGTGGTCGATGCTCCAATTTTTTTAGTACAATAATATACCCTTAATTTGTAGGATGAAATTCCTTTGGTAATGTTTGGGTTTCATATTGAGGAAAGAAATGAAAAAGTGTCTCCTTTTTATATCACTTTAACGGTTATAGATCATTTGTTGCATGGTTGTATGTTGGATTCAGGTTCCTCTCATAATTTGGTGCCTAAAGTTATAATGGATAACTTGGTCTTTGAAATTACAAGGCCTTACCAAGACTTGCATTCTTTTGACTCTAGGAAGTTCAAATGTAATGGGATGATAAAGGATCTTGTGGTAACTTTGGATTAGGTTCCTGTAAAAATAATATCATGATGGATGTAGTAGTTGTAGATGTATTGGTGACATGGGTTTTTATTGTCAAGGTAATGGGGAGATAAACTAGGAGGAACATTACAGTTGGGTATGACTTATGCTACTATCCGAATATTTGGAGGAGAAACAAGAAGACTATATAGAGAGACAAAGTTCACATACAATCTTTGCTATCCAAAAAATCCTAATAATTTCCTTCTGTATGTAGAAGATGATGGAAGGTAATGTTGTATATTATCTATACATAGTGATTATGATCATGTGCCACCTCTTGAAGAGTCAGTGTTGGAAGATAAAGTACTTTATAAGGAGCAGCAGGTGTTTGGAAATTATATTCTGATGGTTATTCATCAAGAGAGAGATTTGGAGCGGGAGTTCTTTTGATTCCTCCTATTGGTGATAATATTTCTTTATCATACAATTTGGAGTTTGATACTGCAAACAACACGAGAGAGTATGAAGCTCTAACTTTGGGTCTTAAAGCAACTGGAAAAATGAAAAATTAGAATGTTTCCATATTTGGTGATGTAGAGTTTATCGTTAAACAAATAAAAGAAAAATATTCCCATAATGAAAGCATACAAAAATCAAGTGTGGGATCATTTTGATAATTTTTTCTCAGTTCTCAACATAGATCTAAATCCTAGAAGTGTCAACCATAATTTTGATTCTCTAGAAAATTCCAACAAGTACTTTCCAGCCTAAAAAAACTCCCTAGCTAAACTATGAAATTGATATGGAGTATAGATCCTCCACTCCAGACAATGTGAAACAATTGCAAGTTTTTGAAGATGATAAGCATATTAAATGATTTCTAGATATGATCAATGAGTTTTCTTCTAGTAATATTAATCTTGATGAAGAAAATGATGAAGGTATTAAGGATGAGGGATAAAAATCAGATCAAATTTCCATGATAAAAGTGAAATCATAATATGATCCAATTGAAGAACACTCATATTCCTAGAGTATTTGTACCTTTGGAGAAATGTTTTGATCAAAATGATGTACTTGTCAAGCCTTTGTAGTGGATATTTCTCTCTGACTATATGAAAAATAACCTACCTTAGATCATCGAATCTAAGGGTAGAGTTCATGGTGCAAGGAAAGTGCTCAACCTTGACTTACAAACAAGCAACAACAAATATTTTTTTAGTTTTTATGATTTTGTTCTAACTTATAAAACAAAATGCAACATACCTTTTATAAAATGGGCCACTGCAACCGTTTGAGAATGTGGTTTGATGGATCCCATGATCTGGTTCTCTGATCTTCTCCACCTAGGGTTTTCAAGGGAAAATGGATCAAGGAGTGTATGGAGTAAACTCAACATACAACGTGGAATGGTGTGGAAAAAGTATGGGATTGTATGAAAGTGACAAAAGTGTCCGAATGAAAAAGTGTAGGAATGTAAAGTTCAAAAGTGTTCTTGGGGAGACCTTAACAATGTATTTATAGGATGATCTAAGCCTTTTTCTTTCCCATGGTATCAGTCCATGGTTTTTCATAGTGCTTGGTATTTGTCCATGGTTTTTGACCCATTCTCATTTTAGGGTTTTTTGTCCTTTTTTGAGAGAATGGGGTTATGTTGCAATAAATTCCCATATTCACTATATTTATGGGGGAAGGAATAATGATGCATTAGACCAATTTGGGTGGAATTTAATTGTGAAGGTCAAAATGGAGAGAATAATGGTGCGATTATGATGTATAATTATGGTTTGGACCATAGAGAGATATGTAGACAATTTTTTGTGTTAACAATTTTCCCCCCTTATGTGTGAGGGAAGGAGCTCATCATATGGTTGACAAACATCATAGTATCAAGGGAGGAATGGCGACAATGATGAATACACCAGAGAGAACCGTGGAGAGTCAAAGTTTCCTCATTTGTATTATGGTAGTTGATTTGTATTACTTCTCAAAAGTGGATGAGGTACATATAATCTCAAACATATATATGGATGAGGAGGGAATACCAATGCTCATATCAATGTCTCAATATAAAAATGGTGATCAAGGTTCAAACAAGGGGATTCGATCGATACATATAACTGATAGTACATAATGGTGGCCTCAATAGGAGGTTGAATACAAATACATATATGAAGAATTGGTACATAGAAACAATGGCATTCTCTTGGAATGCAATATCATAACAATTGATGCTCTGTTGAATTTGAAGGTGTACACTATTGTATGGACTCAATGAATGAGAGTCAGAATCTATGAGGTACAATAAACGTCATATGATACTGGAGATATACAGAAGCATGACACTGAGAGGCTTTCAAACACTGTCGTCAATGCAACTCCGATATCACAAAGGACATGAAACTTTATGGGTCCCAAATAGACTCACTAATGTGCTATAGTTGAGTGATGACCAGGGTCTTCGACCAAATAATGAAGGAACCAATACATTGTATGAATCTCAACAACGTGATGATGTAGCTGAAGTCGAGCACGTGAGACACAACGAACCCAAAAATCACTAAGGATTCCTTTCAAGTGGTCCAAGGAACACATCAATGATGTGGATGAAACCAAGATACAATGATATTTTGGTCTATCCTCTATAATAGATGTGTTGACATCGACAGAGGGAGACCTGCAACTACCAAGGAAATGAGGTTTCCTTGATAGAAGCACAAGGGGGACAACCAAAGATATGGAATAATAATGGGATTGAGACACTGAATGGGGAACAAGGGCAGGGGAGTACAGGGGACTCAAACTTCCTTTGTTCAGAGTATAACGACAGGGCTGACCTAGAATTAGATGCACTAACTCATGAGGAGGGAATCATAGCTGTGGAACTAGGGAGATGACTACAATGGGATAGTTAGTTGGGAAAGGCATTGGACAAGTGGTATCTAGGGAATCCAAAGGAGCCTCATCGCAGAGTACTCTGAACAAAGGAAACCTAATGGGGGAAAGTTTTCATAATGGGATACTATATGCAATATATGTGGACACCAAAAGGAACTGTTTGGGCCTTCTTCATAGTTTAAGGAGCGCAAAGAAAGGATATAAGTATGCTCAATATGATACTATCTCGTGGAATTTTGTCAATCCCAATATGGCAAATTTTTGATGGTGTTTTCATGTTTAGAGAGTATGAAAACATGAAGAAGACTCCAATGAGTCTTTTTTTTCATACAGTAGTCTCCTAAGCCCGAAAGAGGATAAAAGTGTACAAAGGAGAAATCTCTCAGCTGAAAGGGGAAGAGAGACTTGTTTTTTGTAGGTAGTCCAACCGTGATGAAAAAAGTTAAACCTATACTGATTGGACAATCATTCAAATACCCTTATGAGAATGAACGAAACCAAGTTTACTCGATAATATTTTATTTATGAGAGGGCTGGAAAATAGCTTAAATACAACCCATAAGTGATCATTTTCATAAGTTACGGTTCGAATGTCTAAAAAGGAATAAAAGGATACAAAGGGAACTGTTCCTAGATGGAAGGTGCTAGGGTGGTCCTTTTCTTTAATTAGTCGACATAGCCTTGAAAAAGGGATAAAATGATACCATATAGATGCCCTTTTAAATACATTAATGAGCGTGAAAGGAATCAAGCGTACTCTACAATCTTTTCATTCTTTAAGGAGTCAGAAAAGAGATTAACAAAAACTCCATAATGGTTAGTAAAGCAAGGAGGAAGTGTTCGATGTACCAAAAGAGGTGATGTTGGGATCATGGCTGACAGGGATAAAAAATAACAATGGAACACTGGTGGGGCCTCCTTGCGGGATGATGAATGGTGGTAAAATCACCTAGTTTGTAGTATGGATGGAGTGGACGGCTCGTGAACATGTCAATACAGCAGGGGTTCGACTTTCTTGGAGGCACGCAAATTGGGGTAACTCCATGAAATTTCCTGAAAAAATATAGGGAGAACATGAGACGATAATACCATAGGTGGAAAGAGTGTAAAAAATGGAATATGTCGATACGAATGGCATGAAAAAAAGACACCAGATGATTCTGTGGTGCACGAAAGAAGGAGTTAACCAATGGAGGCCTATAAACAAGGGGGGACCACATGACACATGCCATTTTCAATGTTCAGTGTTGAGTTAGAGTGTAGGGCCCCAGAGCAAATTTGTTGATTTCTTCCGATTGGGTCAACGGTTTCACGATCTGTGATTTGCAGGTAAGAGATCTCGCCTAGCCCATCATTTCCATGCATTTATTTTGTCATTTTCACATTATAGGGGTTTTAGGGTCGATCGTGATTTTCAATGGAAAAGGCATGATCCAAGTTGCTTCTATCGAGGATACAGGTGTGACTTGATTACATATTCAAGGGAATAGGCGTGACCTGGGTTGTGCCTATTCGAGAGACAGGAGTGACATGGGTCTTGTGTGTTTGAGAGACAGGCATGACATGGGTCATGCTTATTCAAGAGAAAGGTGTGACCTAGGTTGCACCTTTCGAAGGGTTTTGCGCGACCTGAGTCACACAAAATGATCCAACAGGAGCGACCAATACTAGAATGAAAAAATTTGTTGAATAAGGTCTGACTGGGACTTTTTGGGTATGCAGGATGCCTTGAGTTGGATGGCAGGAGAGAGACATCGAGGACCTCATAGATGAGGTTGAGGAGGATGGTGCAGTATAGGATAAGTTGGCTCAAAGTGGGTTGTGGAAGTTCTTCTTGATCCCTCTGATGTGTTCAACAAAGTTATTGTTGAACAAGCTAGTGAGATTTTAGGATAGGGATGTAGAGTGCTTCATCATAAAGGGTGAGTGGTTGGCTATCACCCTTCGAAACATATACTTTTTGAATGGCCTCCCATCACTAGGTATCATCGGAGACATCTCATTGAAACTCTAGAGGGGGGTTTTGATGGATGACTTGTGTGCCCGGCATTGCTATGAAACATATTATGTGCATGTGTCATGCATACTGGCATGTAACATCACGAGTATGGAGACTTCTGGAGTGGCAATGATGGTGTTACAAATATTGGGATCGAAATTTCCGCACAAGATGTAGGGAAGCTAGTTACTAATGGTTGAGAGTGTGCTGAGGGGAACCTACTACGGGTGGGACCATATGTACCTAATAGCGGTTCAATGTGGGCTCAACCAGGATAGCCTGGCAGATGGGGATTTCTTCTTCCCATTATTTTGTGCTTTTTTGTTCTTTGAGTGGTTACCAACACTGTGACTACATCTGGAAGTACGTGATAAGGGACCACACAAGCCTCGAATGAGGTGGTGGTGTGAGATGATGATATGAGAGGGAAGCATCCTGGTAGGTCATTTCTTCACCCGGTAGCTATTTGCACAGTGGTGCAAGCTTCCTATCCTCATTGATGATTATCCATATGCAGGTATGGACTACTGGGGAGATCTGAAGAAATCTCGACCTCCTAGAAAGATATAGGGACCAGATGGTATCTATACATGACTCTTTGTGGTTTCATTCATATATATTGATTTACTAGCATAGTGGTAGCTATATTATACATGTGATTGATATTGATGGCATAATCTGTGCATGTGCAAATGTGGGACCACATTCTCCAATGGGATACTAGCGATGCAGGGGAAGAGTAGAGGGGTTAGATCCACCTGCTCATGGGAAGAGGAGGTGACGAAGTGCTACATTAGACTCATTGTGGATGGATGTGGAGAGGTTACTAGAGTGAGTCGTTGATGATGGGTGGCAGTATCTAGATGACGAATTGATCACCACATGATACTGATCCCCTCATGAGTAGACCTCTCTGATGAGGAGGATCACAGTGATTGTTGAGTACATCAGAGCAAAGGCATGGGGAGATGTGTCAATGGAGGAGGCGAGATTGGATGAGGGGGAGGATACTGAGGACGAGACAAAGTTAGAGGACTCAGAGTCAGATTAGTAGCATGTGGTGGTTCCCCCAAATGCATTTGAGCATGGAGATTTTTTTTGTATTATATGTATGGTAAGAAAGACTGTGGGGCTTCTCTTTTTTGTATTGATTATGATATTATGATATGGATGCACGTGGATGCATATTTTTGTATATTTATGTGTTTTATTATACTCTTGTTATGATGTTGACTATGTGTATATGATGTATATGACATATGTATGCATGACTATATGATCATGCATGATGTAGTTTATTTCCTATATGCGATGATTGACGTGCCACTCTAGAATGTCATTATCCATTTGGTCTTCTACACTATTGAGACTTCTGGAAACATGCGTGAATGAAATGGATTCAAAATTTTTAACCAATTGTCTAGTGTGTAGGAACTTTCTAAAGAGGCAGGGATCACGTACCCAATAGTAGCTATTCAACTGGACGACATGCGGTTGGGAGTCTAAGAAGACATCGAGGCGATGAATACCCAAGTGAAGGGCAGTGGTTAGGATACCAATGACAATGTCATACTTATCCTGGTTGTTGGTAGCAATGATAACACACATTTAGTCGATATGGATCAACTCATGTGATGGGGAATAAATGACCCACGCAGCTGAGGCAATATTAGGATACCATCTACTTGTTCCATCAGTGAAACCAACATAGGAGGGTGAGGTAGGATCCATCTGGAACAACCACGGAAACAAAATGTGAGACTTGTGGTAAAAATGATCCAAAACAAGAAAGAAAAAGTATGATACAAGGGTATTCAAGTTGGTCGGCTTAGGCATAGAAACTCTTGAGGTAGAGCCCATTGTGGGGATTCTTCAAGAGGCGACCGTTGGAGTCGGTGAGGAGATATGCCCCCTTGTCGATAAATCGATGGATGACAGAAGGGACATACCACATAGATTAGAGATTCCTTTTTCCATTTTTACTATTACCTTGATCGTAGATGAGGACAAGGTCCCCTTTATTAAATCTGTGTGGGTGGACATGGGATTCATAATGGGAATTTGATCGGGTCTTAACTGCTTCAATCATTTGGAGAGAAGCATGACAGTACTCATCGGTTTGTTAAAGCATAAGTAGGAATTTTTCCAATGGTGAAGTATCAAGTAAAAGCTCAGCGATAAGGAGGAGTGACGGAACCTGGAATTCAACGGGAAGAATTGACTCCACATCGTGGACTAAATGGAATGGGATACAATTGGTAGCAGTTTCAAGGATCTATTCATTGTCAAAATTGGTGCCTAGATAGATTAGAGGGATCTTCCACAGTCGATGAGGGAGGAGGAAGACTGGAAGCTAAGATCCTAAAGATGGTGTTGGTGGTATTTGAGGAAAAATCCAGAGGATGGATTTCCTCAAGGACAGTGATTTTAGACTCAAGGGAGTGCTTGTGAAAGTTAATCAGGAGGGACTGGTACTCGGGAAGGTGTGGGAAATTATGGAAATAATGACCATAGAGGTCACAAACTATACACAAGTGGTTCATTCGTAATAATTTGTTCTTAACCGCAAGGATGTTTGGTATAGTAACAACCAGAGTGTCATCGGTCACTACTAGTGTGCGCATGTGGTTACAAAGAAATGAAAACTAAGAAAATTTTGAGTAGTGTGGTCAAGGACATCGCATAAGGCACAAGTAGGAGGTGTATATGGTTCTGTAGGGGATTTCGGTGCCTTTACCCTATTCTTCATAGGAGGAGGGGTGCAGGAGTAGATGCAGAAGCAGTCGATTGTATACTAGGAGGTGGGAGTGACATTGTCTCAATAGGTTGGACTAGTGTAAGCATGATTTATGGTGTTGGGGTGGGGTTGGGTGGATCGAGGTACCACACTAGAATTCCCAAAGTTAAACATGGAAGGTTAAGAGTAACCATGACCGGTTTACTCATGATTTTAGAGCATGGAAATAGAAACGAGATGGTGTGCACAGGAAAGGAACCCCAATAATTCATCGAAGAAAGACTGGAGTTAGGCTTGATGCATCGCTGGGGCTGCGACTGAGGCTACAATGAGGTCGAAATTTTACTATATGTGATGATGCTATATGTCGTACATATAGAGGGAGGAGGTGGTAGGGAAAAAAAGGTGTCAGTCAAAGTGGCACCGAAAAATAAGCATGGACCAACGACAGACAAGGAGGGGATGGATACACTATCGATGGTGGTTTCGATGGTAGGGAGGACATGCTCTAAAGTGGTCGGTCCTTTAGGCTCATAGTATGTCAACTAGTTGATGGTCACAATATTCCCATCATGGGGGAACATTAGGAGTCGGAAGACGGTTGAAGCAATGACTTGCATTGCGTACATATAACTACAACCAAGGAGAAAGTTGTAATCTAGCTAGGAATTTACAACCTTGATGTCGATCAACACATGTTTTCCTTTCAACTCAATGGGGAAATTCATGAGAATGCCTTGTGGTTGGGAAGCACGACCATTGTAAGTGCAAAGGGAGGTGGTTGGGGATCCTAGCTTCTTCCAAATGAAGGTTGACATAACGCAAGTGGATGCACCCAAATCAATGAATGACCAAATTTCGATCAGTGACAGGAACCTGGAAGGATAAAGTGATCAACCTGGAATTAGAGGGGTCGACAAAACCTAAAGCAGATAACAAGGCTTTGCATTATGAAGGAGAATTTATTAAAACTTCCATAGTGGACATGGAAGAGGGAGACTGGGCCAAGTCATCGACGACACTGTAATTGAGAGCGGCTCTAGCAGTGGGGTTGTTTGCAACGCGACACAAAGGGAACCTAGGGACTTTTGCATTATTGTCCATGGGGGGTCTCGAAAAATGTAAGGACATATCGATAACAGTGGAGGTAGATGTTGTGGAGTGATTAATGGTTTCCATGGTGGAGCCATATTGGTTGCGTCGAGTCTATAAGTTGACATCAAACGACAATGTCATAAGATGATGGACACTAGGATCGATGGGTTGAATTGAATAAGTGGTTGCTGTGTTTTGTTAGAACAATGGTTGGGTTGCAACCATACCTTGATTTGATAATGAGTTCTATAGCACCACAAGTTGAGTAACTTGAGGTGTTGGGTTTGGTTGTACCGGAGCGGCAGCATTGGTTTCACGGTGATTTACGTCTTGTAATAGGTGGTGGACTTGTTGGCCCGATTTTCTGAATCTAGGCCAATAAGGAGGTTTTGTCCACACAATCAGCTTAAAGCAGCGTCCGGTGTGTTTGAATTAACAAAACCTCGCAGGTTGTGGTCCTGCTACCAACTAGTTTATCTATTAGGAGAACTTAAAACTAGCAAAATCTAACCTATTCTATTATTTATTTTTACCTAAATAATTATATTAAACTATCTAAACTGTCCTATGGTTGCTTTCTTAAGGAAAGACTTTGATTTTTGGGAAGTTTTCTAAATATGAAAACTTATGTAAAGTATGCAAAATGATTTAACAATTGCTAATTAACAAATAAAATTTTAAAATTAATTAATCTATCTACTCTATTTAACCCTATCTCAGCTGAGAGCAAATTTAAGATTATATTAACTATTAATCAACAAGTATGAACAGAAAGACTGAAATATAATTTAAACAAACCATTTAAATCATAACTAAAAGTCAATCTGCTATATGATAACAGAACTGAAATTTAACCTGCAAATACACAGTCAATTTCAACTGTTTGAAATTGATTAATAATTAATGATCAAGATAGTTATTTGAATTTGAGATGATGCTTATTTAAAGATCACTGTCAACATACAAATGAGATTTTAAATAAACATAAAAGGATATCATTAAAACTTATGTTTATAGTAAACATACTAATAAACAAAATCATAATGAAATATTTATTCAAAACACTAGCTTGAACTGATAAAGTGAAAAGAGATAATTAAACATCAGTGTGTCACAGCACACAGATTTAATATATAAACAGAAGATAACAAGCTGAAATATATAAATATATATAATCCAAAAACACAAAATACCAGTCACAGTATTTGTTTGCAGATGTCCAGTAGCATTCACATCAAAGCTTCAACTTTAAGTATGATATAGTACCGGTAATAAAATATATTTCAAATGAGTTTTCTTCACGCACTCTATCCTCTTGAGTTCATCAAAACTCTTCCCTTATATACTATTAAGATTCAGTTTTCCCCTATAAATGTTGCATGCAACATTATAGGGATTATTTAACCAAAAAGGGCATCTAATTACACCTACTACTATAAACAGAAATCGACTGGCCTGAGTCGAGGCATCCCAGAAGGTTCTTGACCATTGACAAAAATCCAGCTCGCAATCAAACAGCCACATCTCCAAGCCATCGTATGACCACGTCGTGTACTTCTGGAAAAAGGGTGGTGATAAAACTTCCTGCATTGAATACAAACAAAGCATCTTATTAAAACCAATTTAATACATAAATAATAGAAATAACCTGAAATTTTAAATGCATGCCTGTTAAATCTCCGATTTTACAGGCATGCAAAATCGCAATGACCATTACTTGTTTTGCTGTGACACAGGAAATGAGAAAATCATCAAGTTTCATTATGAAGAGCGACTACTCTTCTAGCTTCTGCGAGTTTAGCCTTCAACCTGATGATTTTAATGTTTTGCTTTTCAATTCGTTCAAGTAGCAGCTGATTAGTACTTATGATTGATTTCTTAGATTTCTTATATTGATTCTTCTCAGCGTTCACCTTTTTCCACCTATCAATCCACTCTAGCAACTCTTTTCTAAAAGTTTTGTTCTCTTCTTCTAACAGTGCTGTGCTGGATAGACACTGTTTGAGTTTTCCTTTAAACTCTGTGATTCTATCTTGGTAAACATTACCTAATACCTGTTGCAGAGTTTCGTCTTCTTTATTTACCTGAGGAGAATGAGGACTGTCACAACGTTGACTGTATGATGGTTCAGGATCTGCAACGTTTGTGTTTGTTCTCGGTTGGTTGCCCTCGACCTCGTCTGATTGTGCATCACTTCCCTGTGCAATAGCAGAATTACCTACATCCATAGTATTAGGGATGGAAGATGGGATGTCATCCTCAATATCTACAACTGTAGGTTTAGTAGCTGTAGATTTAGGAGTCTGTTGATCAACCTTATAACCTGAAATCGAATGAATACTATGCATGCTCCTTGTGACTCTTCCTTGTCACAACAAATCTGAGCCAAATGATCTAATTTATGCATAGATTCTTTGTTGCATTCATCAGGTTTATTTGCTTCATCATTATTATCATTTTCACGTTTGGCTAATCCTTCTTTTATGTTTGCAGGGTTGCTATCATTCTCACCAGGTAAGGGTTTATCCAAGATTTCCCTCTAATTGCAAGGAATTGCATCCCTGTCGTCATTTTCATTAATCTCATTGTTTATGGGCATGTTTACGACCTCAGATTCCTTGACCTATGAACTATTGACTCCAGGATTTATTACCTTTCGTTTCCTACGAGTTCGTGGGGATGGATTAGGACAATACTGCATCGGCCCCAATTGACAATCAACTAGAAACTTATCCCAAGACACACCCTTGGCAGATAATTGGAATTGTAATAATATTTTTATCAACCCATGGTGACAAAGACTACTGTCAGGGTTATTGAAATTCTTAACAGACTGCGACATCTTCTTAAGACTTTGCCATAGATAGAAAGGCAAATTAAGCTTGCAACCCTTTACTGCTAACAATAACCGTAAATGATATAAGTGTAAATGGGAATATCGTCCACAACAGGACACGTACCTTACTAAGATTTCATAGTAAACTCTCCATTCGGGCTTCAGAAATTTCACAGGGACGCCTATCCTCAGCTTCGTTTTATCCGGTAATGGCATTAACAAAGCCAAGCATTTCTTCTTATTGACCACAGTGCCCTTAAACCAACATTCTCCAACCTGTGGGAGTTTAGTGGCTTCAGCAATCTTATCTTCGTTGATAACAAACTCGAAATCCCCAATTTGCACCCTGTCATCTTCAAAATTCATGGCGAACATCTTAGTAATCTCCACATGGTGACCATCAAAACACCTAAAGAAATTTACCCATCCCATTTTCTCGAATTTCTTGGCAACTTCCTGGTTGGATTCTATAAGTTCAGACCCCGAAATATCAAACCGATTCAAAGGAGAAATGGTTTCTTCTGCACTCTCCTGTCTTCGACCTGAAACGAATGGAGAAGTGAACACAGAAGGGATAGGTATCCAAACACAGGACATGATGGGTTATTTTCGCATGCTTCAAATCTAATCGGAGATACAATCTCTGAACCTGCCATTTTAGCGGGATTTTAAGCAGTGATAAGTGTTACAACTTCACATTATACCATGATTCATGCCAGTTTATCTACGCTTAACCATGACTGTTAGTAATAACCACTAACTTGGCGAACCAGAGATACGGTGACGGATAGAATCATCATTTCAACCATTGATTATTGACAGTGGTTCATAATTAATAGGTACATTTCGACGTAAGTTGAAATGACCATTAGCATTTAACACTGTCAATACGATATTTCCATATGCATACAACTGTCGACTCTGTTAAGAGGTGTAAGCCACGTTTTCATACCAGCTCATTAATCCAAATGATTAATCGTTTATCAACTTGACAATTGGCTTACTACATGGCCAACTAATCCTAACAGTCATCCCTATTTTAATCATGTTACGTAGTGGTATGCAGGGTAATAAAATCGCACTCCAACGTTAACAAGGATTTTATAAAATAACAAGATTAATATCTACGCTATGTATGTACAGGACTAAGTTTTAATCTTTTCAAACATCCTATCGATACATATTTAACATTAGATAGGATTTTAAATGATAAACTATCATAAGTGAAAGTCTCCTATACAAACATCATTTATCCATTAACTAAGATATTTACAAAAGGTCGTAATATGGTATTACTGTAGCTAGGGTTTTACCCCTAGCTTGTACGAATGAGAACCTACTAAGGAGAAGTGACTCCTTAGTAGCAGTTTAGTAAAATGTAAATAAAAATGCTAAACAGGAAAACAAACTACTCTAAATATATGCATGAAACAAAACAACAAAATGTAAAGAATGGTTTTTATATTGATATTACCTCCGATGTGAAGTTTGGTGAAGCTCTTTGCAGTGATCCAAGACGGTTGCTCCAAGCTCCAACCTGCTCCTTCTCCTTCTCTGATGGTGGAAATGGGCCAAAAGGGGCTCTCAATGGTGAAAGTAGCTCAAGGATGAGCTAGGGTTTCCAGAGCTGTTTTGGCAGAGTAAGGATGCTTATGATTGTGGGTGTGAAATGAGGGGTCTCCATCACCTATTTATAGTTTTTTAGTGGTGGAGTGCTGGCCCATGGTTTTGGAAACCATGTGGTTTAGGGCAGCTGTTTAGGGTTTTTTCTTGCTTTTCCTCATTATTTTATATTTTTTCTTCCCTTTTGGGGATTTTTGCTATTTTAGAGGAATTTTGGATATTTTTGGAGGAAAAAATGGGTTTTTTGGCCTTTTGGAGGCTTTTTAGATGGTTTTATGGCCTTTTGGAGGCTTTTTAGTGGGATTTTCAGGGTTTTTAAGGGAAATATGGTAGGAAAATGGACAAATGAGCCATGTGGTGGGGTATATGAGGTAGTGAACACTTTTTGGGTGTTAACAGATTACCCCGTGATGTGCGAGGGCAGGAGCTCATCGTATGGCCGATGGACATCATAAGTCATATATGGTTTTCTTGGGGTGTGGAGAAGAGAAGAAACAAACTGAAGCCCGGAACAACGATCCCGAACCAACTGCAAGAAATAAAAGTACATAACCTCAATAATGGATGAGGAATCATCTGATCATATGGATGAGGCGGGCATTCCCATGCTCATATCAGGATATACCATAATAATAACAATGGGGTCCAAAATATGGGGACCTGACATATACATGGCCTCAAATACTGAATGAGGAAGAATCTCAATATATGGACGAGGCGGGCATACCCATGCTCGTATCAAGATATATAAAAATAACTGTGAGGCCCGAAAAGGGGGACCTGTAGGATACATAAACAACCACTGTGTATATCATAAGGGTCCAGAAGGGACACAAATCTGGGACATACTGCTGGGCTGACCATATCTGAGCTGAAAAAATGATGCACTGGAATGACAGCAGTGCTACTGAATATGGTACCAAAGGAACTGATGAGCTGCAATGACAAGGGTCATACTCGCAATGGTACACTAAACTGGAACTGAACTGGGTACTCAAGGAAGCATGAAACTGGATGGCTTTCGAATACAATCGCCAACGCAGCCCGGACATCCACGGGAACATAGAACTGGGCGTTCCGAAGTGACTCACCAATGTGCTAGAGTCGGGGGAAATCAGGGGTCTTCGACAAATAATGGAAGGGATATAAATCCTGCGTGATTCTCAACGATGCGATCAAGGTGATGAAGTCGAGCATGTGAGAAACAACCATTCAGAGAGGCAATGATGACTCCTCTCAAAATGGTCCGTAGGCACTCACCACAGATGGTGATGGGTCCAAGGTGCAGGGGCCTCTGGGTCTATCCTCTGGAATAGAGGGGCTATCGTCGACAGAGGGAGACCTGCAACTATCAAGGCAATGATGTTTCCTTGACAAGAGCGCGAGGTGGAAAACCGAAATGTGATAGTACTGATGCCAGGAGTGATAAATTGGGGGGAATAACTGGGCAAATAGAGTGGGTGGACTCAAACTTTCTTTGTTCAGAGTATGATGGCGGGGAAGATCGGGCAGCATATGAAACTGACTGGTGGTAAAGGGATCATAGCTGTATCAGATCCGGGAGGGTGACTGGGCTGAGGGAGACTCAAGCTGTGGTAAAATGGCAGGAAACTACAGAATACTCTGAACAAAGGCGACCTAATTGGGGGTGCTGCCGAGAGGATCGATCATAGCGCCAAGAGGCACGAGAGGACTTCTTCATGGGTTAGGGAACGAGAAGAAGTGTGTATATAAAATGGTACTATGTGGATTTATACGAGCCCAGGATAGTTCATGCTCGTGGTTGCTTTCAATTTTAAGGAGTCTGAAAGCAAATAAGAAGACTCCGAAGTAATGGAATGGTACTGTCGTGTGGATTTTACGAGCCCAGGACAGTTCATGCTCGTGGTTGCTTTCAATTTTAAGGAGTCTGAAAGCAAATAAGAAGACTCCGAAGTCATGGAATGGTACTGTCGTGTGGATTTTACGAGCCCAGGACAGTTCATGCTCGTGGTTGCTTTCAATTTTAAGGAGTCTGAAAGCAAATAAGAAGACTCCGAAGTCATGGAATGGTACTGTCGTGTGGATTTTATGAGCCCAGGACAGTTCATGCTCGTGGTTTCTTTCAATTTTAAGGAGTCTGAAAGCAAATAAGAAGACTCTGAAGTAATGGAATGGTACTGTCGTGTGGATTTTACGAGCCCAGGACAGTTCATGCTCGTGGTTGCTTTCAATTTTAAGGAGTCTGAAAGCAAATAAGAAGACTCTGAAGTCCCATGGAATGGCCAGGCAAGGAGGAAGTGCTCAATCAAGGAACATTTATGATGACCAGGAACGAGGGTGGGGGGAACACTGGTGGGCCGCCTTGCGGGGTGACTGAATGGTGGAAAAATAACGAAACATTTGCAGTATGACAGGAGTGGATGGCTCATGAAAAAAGTGTGGAACAATCTGATGGCGGCCGATGTGGCGAGCAAATCGAGGCAGCAAGGTGTCGGGACACAATGTTGAAATTGTACCAAGTGAGAGCGAGAAATGATCTCAAGCATCATCACGAGCTCGAAAAAAATGAATCCGATGATAGAAAAGGGGTGAAAAAACAGAGAACGACCGAAGTGGTACGCAAACCGATGCGACTAGCGGTGTCTAAAAAATGTGCAAAAAAGGGCGTAGCAAAAATAATGCAACAAGGTGACCATCGTGACGGTTTCGTCATGCTGATTCCAATGGTAGAAATGGTTCAGAGAACGGACTCCGTATGGGTTCAGAATGGCCAAAACAAGAAAAAAGTCAACGGACTATAAATAGTAAGTGGGCCCCGGATGACAAGTGTCATTTGGACTATTTGACTTTGACTAGAGATCAGAGTGGACCAGAGCTGAGGTGGAATTTCTGGACGATTCGACCGACTGATTACAAATCCGGGAGATACAGGTATTCTGTCAAACTCATACCTGCATTGTCGTTGGGTTCGGGGGGGGGGGAGTGGGTCCCAGGGCATTATTTGTACGGTCCATGTGGGGTGGACCGCGGGTTAACAGGTCGGAACCGTGGTCAAGGAACGCGGGTTTAGGCTCGACAGCCGTGGTTAGGGACCGCGACTGTAGGCTCGACAGCCGCGGTTAGGGACTGCGACTGTAGGCCTGACAGCCGCGGTGAGGGACCGCGACTGTAGGCCTGACAGCCGCGGTCGGAAACCGCAGGTTTAGGCCCAACAGCCGCGGTTAGGAACCGTGACTGTAGGCCTAACAGCCGCGGTAGGAAACCGCGGTAGGGAACCCTAAAGCTGCGGTTTTGGACCGAGCTATTCGGGTTTGTGGGTGGGGGAAGGGTGATTACTATTTGTTTGACATGAGTCTGATGAGTCTACTTTGTGTGATTGACAGGATGCTGCAAGTGCTATGGAGAGAGCGGGAGATACCAGATGAGATTATGGTCATCGTCCGAGAGGACCGCCGGGTACGATCGATGCTAGGGTTATTCGGACTGCTGAAGTTTGCCCAGGTACCTATGATGCGGTCAGCAGCATTGCTGCTGAACCGACTGGTTGGTTTCTGGGAGCCAGACATACAGGCTTTCCGAGTGCAGGGTGAGAGGGTGGACCTCACCTTGACTGATGTATACTTCCTGACGGGGTTGCCCTGTCTAGGTAGGGTGCCAGACACACAGCCGCGGGTATCCGCGGACATAGATATGGATGACATGCTGGAGCGGTTCTATGGTCCAGAGGCTCGGGTGCATAGGAATGCACTTCTGGTGAGAGATCTACAGGAGCCAGCAGTGCGGGCCATGGCAGCATGCGTGGTGCGCGTTTTGGGATCCCAGTCACCGGAGAAGGTGTCTGGGGGTCAGATGCAGCTAGTGGAGCGCGTACTGGCCGGTGTTTATTATGTGTGGGGCCAGATGTTCCTGACCTGCATGCAGCAGCAGTTGACAGCAGCGAAGGAATCTGGCAAGGGGTTTTGCTATGGTTCCTTTTTATGTGCATTCTTTATGGAGAGGGTACCCACACTGCGGTCGCGGGTGTCGGTCAGGGCAGGAGGCTTGAGGGAGCCGCGAATGGTGCGGTGGGGCAAGATGATGCGCCGCCGTAGGGGCGGCAATGTTGGGAGGTACTTTACGCAGGAGTTGTACCTGCAGTGGCTCCAGCTACCATTGACACTGGAGGACTATCCATATAGAGATATGGACTTTACCGGAGATCCAGAAGCACCACGGCCGCCGGGACAGGCATGGGGACTAGATGGTACGTATGGTTTGATTGCATTGTCAAGTTTTATATATGATAGTTGATTTATATATTGTTACTGACAAATGGGTGACTTACAGATGTGGGACCGAGGCCGCCGCCAGGGCATGTGGCACAGAGGGGGATTGTGGCCGTTCCAGCTCTGCCTGGGCGGGGGGAGGTGCGTCGCCGGGATGCGGAGGGGACGCTCGAGTCTGTACGGGCCTTACTCGAACGTTTGCTGGTGGGGGTGACTGATGAGGGGTGGCGGGACATCGATCCGGACGTGATTCAGGATTGCATGAGGGCACCCCGTGACTTCAGATCTATTGCGATCCGGGTGGCTATCTTGGTGGATAGGGCATGGGCACCGGAGCCCAGACGGGATGAGGATTTGCCGGAGGAGGAGCGAGGGGAGGATTCAGAGGCAGCGGATACCGGCAGTGACGCGGGGTACGACTCTCATTAGGGAGTACAGGAGACTCCCCCCGAGTTTTGTAGCTACGGCGTGTATTTTATGAGATGTAGGGATGTACAGGCATTTTTTGTATAGCTGAGTACAGGGGTACTCAGGGCATGTATAGCACCGTGACATGTATTTTTTTGTTGATATATATATATATGCACATGGATGCACCTTTTTGTGATGTTGTCTTAGTTGTACGCACGTGGATGTGCTTTATGATATGTGATATGTTTGTGTTGCACGTGGATGCAAGTAGTCTAGGATGTTTGGGCACGTAGATGCCCCCTGTGTATTTTATGTGCTGCGACATATGTATGATTAGGCACGTGGATGCCCCTCTGGATACAAATGTGGTTTTATGGTTTTATGGATATGGATGCAAATGTTGATGCAATGCAATCTTTTTGGGTTTTTATATATTTTGATGAGATGCTATGCAGGATGGAGGTGTTACATGGTGTGATTGATATGCCAATATAGGATGTTATTGGCCATTTGATCTACGACACTATTGTAAGCTCTTGGGACATGTGTGAATGTGATGGATTCAAACTGTCGGCTGAGTTGTTTTGTACGCAGGAATTTTCTAAATAGGCAAGGATCGCGCACCTAGTAGCCGTTGTTGAGCTGGGAGACAAGTAGCTGGGAGTCCAGAAACACATGAAGGCGACATATGCCCATTTAGAGGGCAGCAGTCAGGAGACCGGTCACAGCATCATACTCCGCCTGGTTATTGGTAGCAGCGCCTATACATATTCCGTCAAGGTGAATCAGTTCGTGGGAAGGGGAATATAAGACCCATGCTGCAGAAGCCAGGTTGGGAGACCAGCGGCTTGCGCCATCAGCGAAGCCAGTGTAGCGAGGTGGAAGATGGTCCATCTATGGGCATGCAAAAAATGATGAATGTAAGATTATGGTAAAGAAGGTGAAAAACAAAAAGAGAGCAAACTGTACAATGCCGACCAATGAGGTCGCGGTTTCAGTTATGGGTAAAAGCGTTTAAGATACAACCCATTATGGGGATTGCGTAAAGGGTGGCCTTCAGAATCGGCTAAAATGTATGCCCCCTTGCCGAGGAAAGTCTGCACAATGTAAGGGCCTTGCCACATGGATTCAAACTTTCCTTTACCGGTTTTGTTGTGGGCTTGGTCATAGGCGAGGATGAGGTCCCCTTCGTGGAAAGTTCGAGGGTGGACATGTTTGTCATAACCGGCTTTGGAGTGGTTTTTGGCCGCTTCGATGTTCTGGAGAGTGGCACGACGATCTTCATCTACTTGTTCGAGGGATAGAAAACGTTGCTCAAGGGGGGAGGTATCGGGGAGGAGCTCAACGGTGATATGCAAGGCGGGTATCTGACACTCGATGGGGAGGACAAACTCTACACCATGAACGAGATGAAACGGGGTAAAACCAGTGGCGGTCTTGGTGGAGGTACGGTAAGCCCATAAGGCAGGGAAAAGCATATGGTGCCAATTGGACTTATGCCGGTCAACAGTGCGTTGGAGTATGGTTTTTAGGATTTTGTTAACAGCTTCTACTTGACCGTTCCCTTGAGGATAGTAAGCAGAGGAAAATTGGTGTTCAAACTTGAGGAGGGTGGATAACTCACGCCACACGGAATCTTCAAAGTATGATCCATGGTCTGAGACCAACTGTTTAGGGACCCCGAATCGAGTGATAACATGGTTAAAAAAGAAACAGGCAGCAGTGTCAGCAGTACAGTTGAAGGTGGGCATGGCTTCCGCCCATTTGGTGAAGTAATCGACGGTGACAATGATATACTTATGGCCATTCGCAGATGGGGGTCAACACTCCATGAAGTCGATGGCCCACTTACAAAAGGGACCGGCGGTGACGACTGGGTGTAATGGAGCGGGTGGTGTTCGGGCCTTGGGGGCGAAAAGTTGGCAATTATGGCAATGCTTGGCCACAGTGATGCAGTCAGTGAAAAGTGTGGGCCAGAAGTATCCGACACGGACGACCTTTTGGGCAGTGGCCATCCCTGAGAAATGGCCGCTGCAGGCACCGCTATGACAATCATTAAGGACGTGTTCAGCTTCCTCATGTGTAAGGCAGCGATGAAGAATTGTGTCGACTCCTCGCCGGTAAAGAACATCTCATATGAGGAGGTAGCGGGAGGCCTGGTGACGGATACAACGACGTTCATTACGAGTGACTGTGGGGTGGAACTTCTGCATGCATAGGTATAACAAGATATCACCGTACCACGGGTCATCAGATGAGATAGTGAACAAGTGATTATCAGGTAACTCATCGGAGATAGGTGGGGTAGGGAGAAAGGAAGGGAGATCAGTGATGAGTTGGGCAAGCCCAAGGGCTTTAGTGCTCTTAGGTGTTCAGAATGTGAGGTCATATTCTTGGAGGATAATGACCCATTTAGCCACACGACCTTGCAGGAGCCGCCGGTTTAGGAGATATACCATGGGGTTAGAGTCGGCGACGACTATGGTATGACTAAGTAAAATGTAGTGTCGCAATTTTTGGACGGAAAAGACCACTGCTAGGGCTAGTCTCTCCTCATATGGGTAACGTAGGGGTGGGCCGGACAAGGTCTGGCTGACGTAGTAAATGACATGCTCTTGGTGTGAGGTGTCTTCTTAAACCAAGACTTCGGACACAGTATGCTCAGATGCCGACACGTAAAGGATGAAGTCCTGAGAGAAATCCGGGGGGGAGGTCAAGGGGGCTTGTGTGAGATCTTTCTTGAGGGCTTCGAATGCAGCTTCTGCTTGCTCGTCCCAGACAAAGGGTACGTGGGTACAGAGCAGGCGCAAGAAACCGTGAACGGTTGTGGCGTAAGTGGGAATGAAGCGTCGAAGGAAATTGGATCGCCCTTGCAGACTTTGGAGTTGCCGGAGCGTTTGAGGAGAGGGAAGGTCTAAGATGGCTTGGACTTTCAGGGGATCAACAGTAATTCCTTTTTGGGAAACAATGAAACCCAACAATCGGCCTGCCGGAACGCAAAAGACACACTTGTGTGGGTTCAAGCGGATTTGATATTTGCGACAACGCAGAAAAACTTGCTGAAGGTCGTTAAGGTGGTCTGATCGTTTCCGGGAACGAGCTGTAAGGTCATCAAGGTAGACGAGCAGGATGTGGACCAAATCATGAAAGCAATAGGTCATGGCCCGCTGGAATGTGGCACCAGCATTTTTGAGGCCAAAAGGCATGACGCGATAGGCAAAGGTGCCCCATGGGGTAGTAAAGGCAGTTTTGTACTGGTCTTCCTTTCAGATTTGGATCTGATTGTACCCGAAAAAACCGTCCATAAACGAGAGGACTTCATGCCCCGCACACGCATCGATGAGATGGTCAATAAATGGCGTGGGGAAATTGTCTTTGGGACAGGCGCGGTTTAAATCTCGGAAGTCAGTGCATACTCTAATGGTGCCTTGTTTTTTGTTAACGGGAACCGGGTTTGAAACCCAGGTGGTATAGGCAATGGGATAAATGAATCATGCCGTGTGGAGTTTCTCAATCTCTGCTTTGACAGCTGGGAGTTTTGAGGGATGAATGGGACGCTGTTTCTGACGAATGGGGGGTACATCAGGCCATGTGTCAATGTGGTGCTCTATAATGGCAGGGTCAAGATCGGGCATTTCAGTATAGGACCAGGCAAAGACATCACGGAATTCTCTGAAGAGTTTTTTGTATTCCTCAAGCTCTTGTTCACTGCAAGAGGCTCCTAAAGTGATGAGTTCGGGGGTGCTTCCTGGGGCAGCGATATCAATTTGGATGACAGGTGAGATGTTGGCCATGTTACCCTCTTCGAAGGCGTTGGGAGCAGGAATAGGGTCCTTGAACCAGTCGACCTTGGGGGGAAGGAATTCTTTGGATTCGACTGCAAAATGGGTAGCAGCGTTAGAGGAGGATTCATCTGGGAGGAAGTATGAACGATGGTGCATGTCATCCCAGGGATACTCCGGGGAAATGAGAGCCTCGAGAATCTCTTCATCAGTATGGAAAGTTTGTGTCGTCAAATAGGTTGACGAGGGAGTAGGGGCGGAAGAGATCATATAAATGGTATTAATCTCTTCGAAAGGGGGAGAGACCGGGGGGAGGATCTCCTCACTGGTGGGTGGTGCCGTCTCCAGATCCGGATTGTTCATCTCATAGAGAGCTACTCTGTAATCGGGGAGATCGGGACAGTGATTTGTGTAATGCCCGTAAACACCGCATATGGCACAGGGGTGGTTAGTGCGCAGGGATTTGTCGCGAGGCTTAGGGGTTGACTCTAGTTGGACAATC